>JADDOH010023003.1:0-160375 GCA_016648135.1 Agrypnia vestita | reverse complement strand
GTCCCTAAAAAGAAAATATATGCTTGAAAATGTACATTACGACGCTTAACTGAATTTATTCTTAGTTTATTTATTCGATAATGACAAAAATTATAACCTAAAAATACAAGTACCCAATCTTTTTATGAGTTTTAATCGACTGTCTTTTGAATTATAAGATGATCAGAATTTCGTAAGTGTTCGCGATTAAAATTTTAAAAATATAATACGTTTTAGTTACCTACCTAAACTAATCATTGAATATCAAAGACCAGTCCAGAAGTGTGACAGTTCGAGAAACAGAACTATCGCCACAGAATAGAGAATATGCTATCGCTCAAAGGATAAAAATTAGAAATACTGTCGCTTTGTAATGACTTTGGTCTAGACTAGTGTAGAATGAGACACAAAACGCAAAATAAATTTTGAAAAACGAGGTCCATGTGCCATTAGAATCTTGTTATAAAATCATACAATGAAGAATTGGTGCAGACGAAACTTTCAACACTTCAAAATGACTATTTTAATAATATCCGTTATGTACATAATGTTGATATGCACAGAAGAAATTAATAATGCAGTAAGAACCTTGTTCACGCAATGACTTATTAAATTGTTATTCAAGGCCCGGTTGTTTCAATTTGGATAAATAAAAGTTCGTTTAAAAGCATAGATTTTTACGGAAACGGATTTCAGACTTGTCAAATTTAATTTTTGACAGTTCGGAAACCAATAAATTCACTAGTAAGTGCAAGTTAAAATATTGTATTCATTTCTATTGGTGAAAAACTCTTTGAATATGATAAGAATGACCTTGAATATACTTTTTCTAAAATGCCAGTGAATGATGGACTCACTAGAAAATCAGATTCACTGTAACATATACACTACCAGGTGGGTTACTTCAGTTAAGTTTTAATTATTGTTGAGACAACTCGATAATTTCAAATGCGATTTACTCAGAACTTGACATTTTGAATTGTGGCGGTCTTGTTCTAGAAGTGCGATATATTATTGCAAAGATTGTAAAAAAAATAATCTATTTGAAATGCGATAGACAGTCTTGCTTGAAAACTGGTACTTATGTATGAGGTGTCAAGATACTGAAAAACCAAAGGAAAAAATGTTGAGTCATAAATGGTACGCATTTGCCTGAAGAATGCTTATTGTCTCATTTTACAGGAACGCAGCAAATCGTCAGATTTCAAGTCGCCAATGTAAAATAAATTATTTGAAGATTAACAAATATTTGAATCACCATCAATATTGCTGAGTTTCGTCAACACTTGAGTTATTACATTCCTCAATAGACAGCTGGCTAGAAACTCTTTTCTAAATGAATACGAATGTGACTCGATTTTAGATTTTAGACTTTTTTCTTAGATGTATATAAAGAGATTGCTGACATTTCAGCATGCATAAAATACATGAGTAAATACTAAAAGCTATAAATTTTCTGATGTACGAGGCATTGTCAAGAGGAAAATGTCATACATGAAACTGATTTACACTTTGAATTACCTACCTGCCACCAAGTGGAACAGTTTAAAAAACAGTACAACAATGTAATATCAATAACAGAACAAAGCTTGAAACAACAAAACTTGTACACAGGATTGCTAACTAACTAACTTATCATCACGCTATTTCTCCCAAGGAATAGACAGAGAAGATGTAGCTCCACACTCTACTGTCCTGTCACAACTCTCGCCTCCTTCACAACCTTTTGTCGATTGTTGAAGTTTTTTATTAGACAATATCTTCACTATTTTTTCCTCATTCATTTGTTCGACACGACCAAACCTATTTTGGTTACAAAAATACATATGAAAAACATCAATACATTACCTGAATATCTTTAAACTATTTTAATCTGGATAACAATGATAGGGAAATTACGACATTCTACAACAGATAAGACAATTTAACAGATTTAAATAAATGTGACAAGTAAGCTGATTTACAAAGACGTAATTATAAACTACACTACAAACTATACCCAACTTTTTTTTATTCGGTAGGTACATATGTTACTACGAAAAATGTGCAAAAATATATAGATACTGTACAAAAAATAGTAGAGATTTGTTCCCTAAAACCTTAAACACTGTGGAAGGATGAAAAAAAACTATTTGGTGATCTATAAAATCGTGCAAAAAAATTATATTGAAAACTCATCATACAAAATTTATTCATTGTTATGTATGTTAATTAAGAAAGAAAATGGAAACATAAAAAAATTCAGCTTATAACTTAGCAGCAGCTTGTTATGACTATCGCCTAGTGATCCTGCGGTTGGTGGTTCGAGCCCCGTTCTAGGAGACCAGCAAGTCAGTCCCCTTTTATAGAACAAGCGTCTAGTTTAGCTTAATTTGAAAATAGTTAGAATAATGACACAACACATATTCCTTGTTCACATCTCTATTTAAAAAAAACTGAAAAATTCAAAATCAAATAAAAAAAAAACTTATTCTGTAACTATTAATTTTTTCGTGAACCGTGTTACATTGAAATCGTGTAAAAGAAGAGTTGAACGTATAAAATTATTTCAGCGTTATTCAAAAATTAAATACAGGCAAACACAACGCATCCGGCATGTTCTATTGACCTATTCTTTTGCTTATATTGCTACACCGTAGAGCGCCGTGACGACGGGTCCTTTTAACCGTTGGCACCAGGGGTCAGTTATTAAGAATCGGTACAGCGTTTGGGTTATTTGTTGCATAACTTTTTGTGGCTTTTATGAATTTCAATGATCCTATTTAATAAAATGTTGCAGTATCAGTTGACAAATTAAATTATAATTGATCATCTCACTGTCCGCAGTGCCTCGCAGCTGGCTCGTCCATCATGAACAGGGAGGAAGAGTCGGCCGCAATGCGTCCGCTGGCCAAGGCCCTCACCCGCAGCCTGGAAACGGTGAGGGCCCTGCTCCGCGAACACTGTCTCCGCTGCAACCAGTACGGCGCCTCCCTCGTCTCCTGCTGCAGCGAGATGCTGCATGAGAGCCTCAAGATCTTCGACAGGTGAGCAGTCCACTAACTTGTCCGTAGTAAAGGCATAATTTAAAAGAAATGTCAGGTGATTTGATTCTCTGTTAATTTTTTACTTATAGCGATTAATAGTATAAAGAAAGATGTCTGTTGAGAGAATGCATGTACATGGATGAAATTTCTCCCTTGTAATTTAGACCAGTTGATTCGGTCTACTCTCCACACAAAATGCATAGACTTTATTTAAATGAGTATCTCGATATTTAATACGTAATAGGTACCTGTCTCATGAATAAATCTGAGAATTAAAATATAATCAAAATTAAAGGCAGAAGTACTGGTATTCGAGACGAAGGAAAGTAAGACAACGTGTGAGATACTAGTAGGCAATGAATGTTTTGAAGAAGTAGATGAGTTTGTGCATTTGGGAAGTGTGATCGGTAGAAGAGAGAAGATTGTGAGAGGATGACCGCCGGGAATAAGGTGAACAGTGCTTTGAATGCAATAATTTCTAAAAGGAACATTTCAAGCGAGGTAAGACTAGGGGTACTTAATGGAATTCTGATACCGACATGTGGAAGTGAAAACTGGAGCTGGCGGAAGAGTAAAGAAATTAAACTGAATGCAGAGGAAATGAGATCACTTAAATGTTTGTGTGGCAAATCCATATATTATAGAAGAGTGCGGCGCTCTAGTCTCTCTTCATACACTTGAGTCGAAATGGCATGATGATAAGTTAGTTGGTTAAAATAATTAAATAATATCTTTAGATTGTCAGTCCCGAGTTCATTTCTTCTTCAGCCCGTGTCTACCTCCATATCGACAACTGCTTAGTGTCAATTCGGTGTAATTACAAGACAGGGAATACGGTTTATACAATATCAAAACAAAACCAAATTAATTAATCAATTAGAAAGACATACAGAAAAATCAAATCCACGAAAAAATATTTGGCTGCTACCGGGATTCGAACCACGGATCTCCTCCTTTCCGGGGCCGGTGTGTTATCCAATTACTCTATATCGGCCTTGTATATTTCCATAAATATATCTACCTTACCTGTAAGTCTCATTTATTAATTGATTAACATTTATTATCCATTTTTAGAGTAATCCACTTTTTCTGATACGGTAGGCACAAATTACTTTGTGTTCCTGATTGATTGCTTTTCTGTAAGTCTTTCTTTTGAGCTATCATTGCTCCAGTCTTGAATATTTTTTCCCTTTAGTTAATTTACCTACCGCACCGCCATTTTAACTTTGTTATTTGAAACTTATTTCTTCCCTTGAGAATTAACCAAGTACAGAGATTTCCATGGTCTGCTTAAAGTGAACCATTTATGAGTACCTATATGAATTTTCCTTCACCATCAAAGTGGGGGAGATATACTGACATCGGCATTTTTGTATGTTTCCAGATTATTTGCGGAATTTGAGTTGTGCTACGTGAGCGCCATGGTGCCCGTCAAGTCCCCCGCGGAATTCGAGGTCCAGCAGCACATCTGCGTGCTCTTCTCCGAGACTCTGCAGAGGGCGAGACGGATAGGTCTGCTCACCCAAGACCAGGTATTATAAATCTTCTTTTCAATTTTTATATTATCTATTCTACTATGTTTTGTGGCGGAGTCCTGTCAATAAAGTCTGTATTTGATGTGAAATGTTGACTAAAGAAGTCAAATAACAACAATCCTGAAAACTCCGCTCAGAATTAATAATTTGATGGTCTTCACCACTCTACATTCACAGTCTTCTACCCTGGCACACCACTTTTGCCTCATACAGTTTCATACATCTTCTCTTGCATACAGCACAGAGTTCCCGAAGAATAATTGATTGAAACATAAATGTTAAATGACACTGAAAAACTTAAAACACCTTGGTATACATACTCTTTGTAATAAGTCAAACTTGTCCAAATTATTAGCATTACTCTAGAATACATGTGAAATATCATTTCAATTTTTTTTAAACTCCTTTACAAAAATATATTAAACTTCTGTAGTATCAATAAAATTATTCATTTTTGTATTGTTTAATATTTAACTGTAAATGGCTACGGATATTTTATACGAACCGCATGTTTTTTCGAGAAAAGTCATGTTCAACGTCATCAGCAGGACGACCTGTACCCGCGGAGGTGAGGGCGGACTGATTAATGCTTCCGGGGGCGTAAATTATATGTACTTTGTTGTGGAGTGTTCACTTCTTCTACGATAGAGATCGCCAGTGTGCAATATGTACTTGTTACGACGACGGACTTTTTTGCAAAGTCTCTCAAAGGTTGAATCAAAGTCGTAAGAACAGGGCGCCAAATACTTGATCGTTTGTAACTGCCATCTCTATTGAAATTGGAATGTTTGTATATTTCGATGGACTCCTTCACTAATCTGGGTATAAGGTGCGGTTCTGTCGATAAGATTTTTGTCTTGTCAAATCTGATGAAGTGACAGATGCCTTTGGATGCATGTTCGCAGATTGCCGATATATTGGAGTTGTTGTTTTTAATTTCTCCAATATGTTCCTTCAAACGTGTAATGATAATGCGTTTGGTTTGTCCTATATAGAACGTACCACAATTGCATGGCATTCGGAGTGTGTTATCCTTCATACTTTGTTATTCGTAATTGTTTAATTTAGTTACAAGTATACTCCTTAAAATAACTGAATGTGTTTTTTGTTTTGTAGGTAGATGACTATGATCCGGCATTAATGTTCGCTATTCCTCGATTGGCTATAGTTAGCGGACTCCTTATATTCTCCAACGGTCCATTAAGCATCGATAAAGCTCCAGGTAAAGAACATTTGTATCTAAATTGCTTTTTAAAGAATATTTTAAACACCTTCATTAACAATTATGCTGCACATTAATTTAATTAACTTTTCCATGCGTCTTAAATCATTTCAGTCATCTATGTAATAAAAAATTAAATAAATTATGTGTGGTTTTACCAGAGCACTGGATGATAAATTGTGTTTTTCTTATTCTCTTTCATTTTTTGATTTATTTTTTTTTTAATTTATTAGAATTTTATTATTTTGTTCAGTATTTTCAGTAAAACTGTTTAGCCTTTTGGTAAATGTTGAACTTTTTTAGCCAGTTTTTTTCTTATTTCACGTAGTCCTTTAACAAAACAATGATATAAAACATTTTTGTGAAATATAAAAAATATTTGAAATGAATCTCAGTTACAAATATGTTATGTATTATTGTTGTTGGTTGTTTCCAGAAATATTTTTCATCCATTATAAAACCTAAATATTTATAATTTTCTACATTTTCAATTTTTCAATTGATCATAACAATGTCCAACAAGATAATTTATTTACCTTTGGTAAAGTTGACAACAAATAAATTACATATACCAATTATGATTGTTGATGATATAAGAAGTGTGACAATGTATATCATTTTTTTTCCAGAAAATGTTTTGAGCATTTCACTTTTTCTTTTTAAATAACACGGAGCAAATTGAAATGTGTAAATGTTTACAGAAGATTTCGAAGATAACAATACGTCAAATTTAAAAATGATCTTTCCACAAGTCTCAATGTATCGTAAATTTATTTATGATATAAAAATTAAGCTTACAAATTTCATTGCGTTGTGTTTTGGAATAGAGTGATATTTTCAAACAAAGTATGCTAAGAAAAACAAAAAATTGTTTTGCAAAATGATAAAAATCTCGATTACTTGATCACTAGACGCAAGACTTACCAGTAGACAAACAAGCCCTTTAATAATGTATTTAAAAAAAAATCCTAAAAAATGCCCGAACTATGTACATCACTTTTTGCACCATAACTAACAATTTATTATCTGTCACTAACTTTCTTTTTTAAAAAACTTGCCAAATTAAAAATATTTTTTTTATTCCAGATCAAATGTCGGACATGTTCCGCCCGTTCCGAACTCTGCTGCATAAGATCAGGCAGCTGCTGTGGACCTTGGATCGCCGAGAGCTGTACCTTCTGGAGAAATTGCTGTGCACCAATGAGGATATCGCCAACATCAGGTCCAGTGTAGACACTGCCACCACAGACGGTGAGTTGACTTTCCATATTAATGTTTATATATAAAAATAAGCCAAGCTTCTGAGTGAGTTAATTCCTCACCCGTTCCATGCCCGCAGCGAAGCGCGCCGTGTATACAGCAGGGCCTAGAAAGATTAATGCCTATTTTTTGACAATTCAGATATTTGCATACTTTTTTTTATATTGTTTATGGAGATATTTGTGTTTATGAAGTTAGCTGGTATCATAATATTTCATCCTATTATCATATGTTTTTACTTATTTATTAATTTAACCAGCCATTAGCGATGGCTTAAAAACACGGAAATCAATTTTTAAGTTAAGTAAGTTTATTCATAATAATCAGTCCTACCTGTAAGACAAAGATAAAATTTCCCAAGATCTGTATATGTATATAGAAAGGGAGATAATTTAAAATATGTATGTCTCATGAGTATAAAGTGAAAAAACTGACATAACGACCCATCACCTGAAACATTGTTGTTTTCTGATTATTTAAAAGACAAAATGCAATTGCAAAAATAATTGATTTGATCCAGATTTATATTTATTAAACAAAAATTCCAGGCACATTGGCTTTGAAAATGGACAGCGACTGCTACCCGGACATATCGGAGTTTGTGACTCGCTTCTACTCGGACAACGCCCACTGCAAGGACATGCTCAGCCAGATGGTCGGCTGCGAGTGGGGCAGCAACACGGAGGAAGTGATGCAGCTTGACCCTCAAGCCAGGGACGGCGCTCTTAGGTTTGTTGCTGAATCACCTCTATTATGTACAATTGTGTACGTTAATTACAAACATCATCAGACGTGTCCTCGGAGCAAGCAAACTGCTAAGAGTGCACCATAGATTATTTGACTATGCTCTGATCTGACATTTTGGTAAAAATTTACACTTTTGGATCAAAATTCTGATAATAATCTTCTCTTTGCAAACATGTTATTTTCCTAGGATAGTGGAGATGGTTCGCATAAATATGAACCTGAATTATTTTGCAAGGTTTTAATAATTTTATTTTATTTTATTATTATTGATTAAGGGCAGGCAGCTTAAGCTGATAGGCCCATATCACTGTCTCTCATTTGATCATCCAACTTATTCTTAAATTGGTTGATACTGGCTGCAGACACAACGCCCTCGGGCAAACTGTTCCACATATCGACCACTATTTCTATGCACCAAGGTGCATGCTTTCTTGGTTTACACGAGATTCAGGACTTATTCGTGATGTCCTTTGAATATTGTAGTAGCCCGATAGAATCTTAAATGTCTCGATGAGGTCACCTCTTGCTTGTCACTTCTGAAGAGTGAGCTATTTCAAGACTCTCTGCATATTCCAGGTTTCTAAGACCCAAGGACAATTTTGTGACTCGTCTCTGAACATTTTCCAGTAAAACTATATCTTTAGCAAAATATGTATTCCAGATCTGAGAGACTTATTTGACTTGTATTAAAACAAATGAATTTTTAATATTCAATATAAGTTACAGTCGTAATAGTCCAATGATTTACAGAAAATCAAAAATATTGAAAAAAAATTAATGTTTGAAGTAGCTTAGTCTACTTAACTATATTTTAGGAACTTTTTCGACCCATTATTAAGGTATCTATCTACTTGTAAAATGTTGTGGACTAACTCTGTTATACCCTGTACAGGGTGCCCCGCAGTTAGCAGCAAAAACTGCATTTAATTTTGAAATGTCAACAGTTATGAAGATATGCAATATCAAAATTCGCATTTTTTTTTCTTCAGAATTTCTTGCTTATCTTTTTTAAAATGTTATTTTATCATGATAGTAATTTATATTGAATATTAAAAATTTATTCACCTTAATACAAATGAAATAAAATTATTAAAACTTTGCAGAAATTTGAAAAATGCTCTTTTTAGAAGGTTTATTTGACTTGTATGAATGCGAATTAATTAAAATATTCTCTATACGTTACTGTAGTGTTAGTCCAACGTTTTACAGAAAATATGTCAGATATATTGAAAAAAATGCAAACATTGATGTCCCTAACCTCCATAACTGTTGACATTTCACCCAAAGAGTAAATAATATTTTCTATTAAAAAATCAATGATAACTTCCCAGAAGTTTATGCTTACTAGCTACGAAACACCTTGTATATTCAGGAATTAAACTTTTGTTGCAATGTATACATTTGTTTATTTTCAGCGCCAGGCTGACTCAAGAATCGGACTACCTACCGGATAACATGGCAGTCCTGACACCCATATTGGATGGATTTAATACTCTTCAGGGAACCCTCACGGAAGAAATTCAGTATGATTATCTGATAGATCAAACCATCACGGAAGCTGTAGAACCAGTCGGCAGCTCTGTAGACGGCGATCACACTACTTATCCATCCAATATAGCAGACGAACTCACAACAGACACTGGTGAAAACAGGGAAATATTCCATTCCAGAAAAGAAGACATTATTAGATTAAATGTTCAAGGACCAGAGAATGACGCCGTGGCAGACAATGACCTGGAGACTATACAAGAAAACGTAAATCTCACATTGACGAGGACGGAACGAAGAAACTCTAATCTGTCTCACGCCAGCAGTAGGAAATCTAGTCGTAATGAAAGTATATCAAACTCGCATCCAAACGATTTTATGATCAGAAATTTGTCGAGCAATGGATTATCCATGTTTGATCCGTTGGCTGGGGCCAGTACGAGCTCGATAAATATCAATCCAACGGCCTCGGACAACAATGTCCTACTTCCCGATCAGTTGTTAGTATCTAATCTTTCAGAACAAGTGTCAGAAATCGCCGACAAGCTTTCTTGTATCACATACGGAGAACACCCAGATAATTCTATCGACAATATGAGAAACTTTTCTTTAATGGATTCCTCAATCACCACTCTGCTTCAGGACCAAGTCGCTGGACAAATGTATTCATTTTCCGCCAACGACATGTCTAACTTAATATCAAACGATTCAGAGTTTCAAATCTCTAGAAATAATGTGAATTACTCACCGTCGAGAAGCGACAAAGTCATCTCACAGCTAACCAACATGCCGTCTACGAGCCATGGGTACCTCATTCCTAATGCCATCAGTCAGGAGCCTGCCATTCTGACCACATTGTCAAATAACAATCCAGGGATGTACGACGATGAATTATTTCTAAATCCAATCAACAACCCTTTGATGATAAGCCAACAATCCACAAATCTCGAGAACGAACTGTTTGGCGATTCGATATCTGTCGCAAATGCCAACTTGAGTTCCCTTCTTCTGACAAATGAAGAATTTCACAACAGATTTTTAGCGCAAAACGCCTCCGCTAACGCATCAAATGTTTCACCCAAATGTGACGAAGCGAGCTTCTATCCCACGAGCGACGAAACAATCACATCCGAGAGGATCGCAGATTATCGCGCCGGCCAAAATGCGGCTCATCAGAGAGCAAAATTCTTGATCGGCTATGATAGTGACCCAAATGAAAACACTCCCGGAGACTCTGGAATCTGCACCGAAAACACCAGCCTCGATCGCTCACCGGATTCCGAAATTCACAGTGAAAAAAATATCGCTGCATCTTCCATCGTAAAAATTAACAACACGGAGTGTTTAGCCCATCAGAATACGAGCAACGAAATAGACAGAATAGACACCACATGCGGGCACTTCATGGATCAGAACTGTATCTTGTCCAATGACAATAACCAAAGACTGAATAGCAATGAAAAAATTCACCTTGGCGACTCGGCGCAACTTTCAAACTCTTTCTCGTCAAGCACCAAAGGTTCTGTGACCGTCGATTGCGACGACCGGGAGGTCATCAGCTCCCTGCACATTAATTACTCGGAGAATTCCAGCAACGTTCAGAAGAACGACGCGGGTCCCTCGCAAAACATGATGCAGAGACCGGAATTCATTCAAAACTCCAGCAACGCAGTCCACGCGAGTGATATTAGCGTAAGTGACTGTAAACATTCATCGGAGGCGACAGAGGACGCCTCTCAAACTTGTGATAAAAATTTGTGTTCAAATTATTTAAATACTGACAATGTTTCGACCGAAGGCGGTAGTTTAGAAACGAACGTTGACGCGCTCGACCGGACTTGTTATAATCATTTAAAAGCAAGCTCTAGTATTAAGATTGATAATTGTGATACTAATCTAAGTAGTAGTGTGAACGAAAGTAGTGCAAACATTCGGACTTCCATTTCTCATGAAACATTGGCAATGAGTGCCTCAGCCGAGGAACAAAGAAATGCAATTGAGAATTCAGACATTATTCTCACGTCGGATAATCAAACGGATTCATTCGCTGTCCATTCACGGCCGAGTGCGGAAGAAGTGGGTTTGGCGGTGGATGAATCGGGTGCCGGTTCTAATGCGACGGGTGTTTTAAATCAGCGAAAATTGCGGAAGTCATCCAGTCCCAAAAATAAAAAGAAGCGATCGAGAGGATCTTCCAGAGAATCGAGAGTTTGGTCTCCGGGGAGGTTTGTGCTGGAGAATAATAGGCCTCGAGTGGAGCGGCGGAGTCCGATGAGACTAAACCTGGAACAGTTGGTAGATGATAGGTAAGATTATAAAAATATTTTTAGATTAGGTTTATTGTGTAAAATTCCTTCTATTTAACAAACTACGCCTTGGAGGCAATTTTATCAAATTTTCTTGATACAGTAAAACCTCGTTAATTCGAAATTCAAGGGACCCAAAAAATAAATTTTGAATTATAGGGGCCCCCATTAAATCTAAATTTTAGGTACAAAAAAAATTCGCATTGTGAATGCGAAATTCGCCAAAAATCGTAAAACTCTTGAAAAAATGTTAATTTTGTTATATTTATGTTTATATTTAAAGAAATCACTTTGAAAACGCAATATTTATTATGTTAATGCAAAGATCGCAGCATTTTGACATATTTGCTGTTCTCACTTGCAAAAAAACCTTTTTTTTTCCGTGGATTTGAATTTATGAAATGCTTCTTATTCTTCACTTTTGTTTAACTTTTGATTCCGCCTTTTTTCCAGCTCAAACCAGAAATGCACGGTTACTAGAAATACAAAAGTCAAAAATACTTGAAGATAAGTCATTACATAATAACATCTTACAAAGAAAATTAAACATTTTAATAACACAAACAGAGTGATTAGAAAAAAAATCAAACTAAAGACAAATTTAAAAAAACAAAAAACTATTTAAAACGCGTTTAGGATTAGCGCAAACGCCGAAAACTAAATTATCCGCGCATATCAAGGCTGCCAACTGAAGAAGCATAAACAGGATTCCCCAATTCTAGGGATCGCGACACAACATGTATAGAAAAGGGGCATTCCATAAGGTACCGTGAATTGATTGCGAAATACGCCAAGAATCGTAAAACTCATGAAAAAGTCGTTAATTTTGTGAAAAATGTCTGTTTTTCGTATTTCGAGAAATCATTTCATTTCATAAAATGTATTGATTTGCGGCGTAAGGAGCTAGAAAATATTTCGAATTACGAATTACCGGGTTTTTCGAATTATCGGGGTTAATTTACTATGAAATTCACAATTTGGGACGTGCAAGTTTTAAAAATTTCAAATTATGGCGCATTTCGAATTATAGGGGTTCGAATTAACGGGGTTTTACTGTATCTTGAAATACAGTAATATTTTTCAGTACTTGCATACCTTCGTATATGGAATTACTTCATTTTATTTATTGAAAAAATTGTATTTTCGCCATTTACAAAAAATAATTAAAATGTGATTAAAGAGTAGTAGAAAATATTTTCTTGGGATCGCGGCAATGAGAGACAAATGAAATTAATTAAAGTTTTGATTGACAACTTGAGATTGATTAAAGTTGTTTTAATTAACTAAGGACTTGAAGTCAAATTTAAATGGATCTTTGATTCAGAATAATTTTGCACTAATCAAATCACTCGTCTGTGCATATTTGTCTCGCCGGAATATTTGCACGTCTGTGGTCAAACTTTTTTTTTAACAGTATGTAACCTCTTTATTTATTGTTGCTGGTAACAATGAATCGCTGCTTATCGCTTCTTGTATCTGGTTGACTGGTCTCGACTGATCTGTCACAATAAACTGTCGCTGCCGCACGTCTTGTACACATTATTAAAATCTCGATTTTTGAGAAGTTTTCGGTTTATTCCTGTATATTCCAGACACCTATCAGTATTTTCCAAATCACTTTAACTTGATGAGGGCCGTAAATTTTCGGAATTTTTTGTGATTTTTCTTTTTACGAAAAAACCATGAAAACATGCGTATATTAAAAAAAAACACACATATTCATATTATTTTATCGTAAGTGTCGAAATGCAATGATTTTTTTATCATTTAAGTAAAAAAAAAATCTTTTTTTGAATTTCCATAATGTTGCCAGCGCAACATTTTCTGAAAAATAATAATAATTTTTTTATTTGTTTATTAGAGACAACACTACTATTAATAATAATAATCTTCTTCTGTGTGATATATTTTGTTGCACGGCACGGCACACGACGGGACATCGCACTCATAACACATAAATATGATACACTTTCACACACACACATATTTCAAATAAACGCAACAAAATTGCGTGTATTTTTGTTAATAAATCACTATTAGTATTCAATTGAATCATAAACCAACAAAAACTGACAAATATCGCAAAACATATCGTATATATTTGTATATACGTGTACAAATAAATCGAAAATCGAAAAAAATAAATCGTATTTCCCGCGCACATTGCGCGTGACCTTGACGATGGAATATTTGAATTTCGATTGCACAACACGCGATCGGAGCGCCATCTATAACAATTCTATACGATTTTGACGGCAGAAAAACTTCTGTTTTGATTGTTGATTTAAAATATAATCCGTGATGTTTTTGAGTTGAAAATGGAACGACAGGTCACAACAGGATTTCTCTATTGGGAAAAAATTACGTTTTTCAAATTCGATACGCGGCCGTCGATAAATAATTTATTTTGTGCCTGTCGCATATATGCGACGCGGCCCAGGGGGGGTTAAAACATCCATAATGGTGTTAAATCCTCCAATAAAAGCTGTGGAAAATACATTAACCCTTTACACTCTTTCAAGACGATAATGAAACATCACCAAATCTAATATCAGATAAACATTGCACTAGTGCGTATATTTATGTATTTGTTGCAAAACAGGAAGGTTGAGACAGAAGGAAGAGAAAAAGAGACAACCATATGAAGTCCCGACACTAAAATATACGGAAACACCCGAGAGCAACACCACATTTTTTGTCTGAATTTAAAAAAGCATATTTATATTTCTCCAATAATATGTATTGTAAAATAAATTGTAAATAACAATTTTTCTTACATCACTATTTTTTTAATTTAAAAATTATGTTGTGAAATGTCAAAATACTTTTGAATTTAACTGAATTTTAATTATTTTTGATCTAGAATTTTAAAAAAAACTTTCATTGTATAAAAAAAATTAGGACCATTTTTCTTTAATTTAAAAATTAAGTCATACAGTGCTCTTTAATTTGTCTTACAAATCACATGCGTAATCCACTTTACCAATGCACGAAGTCCGCGAGGCCTCCAAGATCATCAACATCATCGGACAGTGACATAGAAACCGATGCCCCTAGGCCTGATAGGCTAAATTCATATAAAACTAGTTAGAAAACCTTATTATGTGCGATTAAACAATTGCTTTCTTAGTATTGGGATAGATCTTACTTAGGAATTGTATAATATAATAATACTTCTAACTAATGTCAAATTTGGCATAGAAACATGTTTGGTAGTGATTTTTAATGAAAAAGGATAAGCTGCCGTGAAGGGACGCCTGCCACTCCTGATGGCATACGGAATCTGATTTTAAAACTGCGTCATTTGTTGACATATTTCATACATTGGAATTTTTATTTTTACATATTAATAAACGTGTTTTTAATTTTAAAAAAACTAATTTTTAAATAATGCTTGAGAACAAATGCAGGAGTAAATACAATATATTATTTAAAACCATCTCTTTATATTAAAATCATCAAAAAATGTAAAAATTTCTTGCAAATTCAAAAAATTATAACATTATTAATATTGAACATTTCTTAATTATTTTAGTATAGAATCAGGACTGTAAAGTAAGCTTTATATGTACAAAAAAACATTCTGCGTACATATAAATTTTCTGTGAAAATTATCTTTTCTAAGACACGAAAAATTATTTTTTTTGCTGCGGCCTAACGATTAACGCTTATATTTTCTTAATTATTATAAATAATGTTCAGTTATTACATTTATATAAGAACAAAGGTTCTATCTATGTTATCGCCCTAAAAACATTGCAGTCTAGAATATAAATTCTGATATAAATGAAAAATAAAAACCCACATTTTCGTAAAAAATGCTGAAATATTCATTTGCAATGACTGTCCAGCCTTAAGAATAGTGAAGTTCATACATAAACAGTAGATTATGAAAAATTTTGTTTGGAATACAACTCCAACAAGTCCCAAACAAGTTGTTTGTCTGGAATGACCAGACAATGTCACATTTATGAAATATCCTCAGAAGGCAGAAGCAAAGTTCTAAGGATTAATTTTGAGTAAAAATCATACCTGGTGATCTTCAACCAGGTGCAAGTGAGGAAAAGAGAAAATTAATGTTTGTTTTATTTTCATTTATATTTCTATGGTGTTTCTTCTTTCTATGTAAGGAGGAACGTTATCGGAAATCGGGAGTCTAGTATAATACATCCTTGGTTCTTCTGGAAGTATTTACTGACTTGATAACAGTTGGTACTAATCACGACAATATTAATAACTAAGTAGCCACGCCTGGATGGCATGTCCCTATTTATCCCCATTCACTCTCTCTGTTTCCCGTCTCATTCATTCCGACAGACATTCATCTAGATATATTATAATTTCATTTAATTGCTTTATTTTAGTATTGAGCAGTATTTAAATTATTTTATACAACCCATCTATGATTGATATGCCAATAACAATAGGATACTGTCATGGGTACGGATTAATCATTTTCCCTATAATTCGTTTGGTATGCGTCCTGTTTGGTATAATTCCATGGATCTGAAATGAAATAAGGACGTATACCGAGGTATCACTGTTCAACTCATATGGGGCAGTGGCTTATATTTATTTATTTCAAAAAATCCTTGTTTACAATATATTGGTACTTAATAATAATTTAGCAATTAAAATATGAGATGAGATTACACAATATAAGGTTAAAAAAAAATTGTTGAGAAAAAAAAGTCATCAATATAATACTTTATTGCTTCTTTTTTTTGTTAGATTTGTGGATTATGCCACTCTACTAGGCTATGCCTGTTCCAGAGTGATGTTATAGAACACAATTATAATATTTTTTTGAATTCGTCAGTAATATTTGTTTTCGTAAGGTAATAATTATGTATCTACAAAGTATCAAGTGCAATGTTAGTGATTGGTTGAGTGAGTCATAATTTATTACCATATTTACTGTCAATACATTTTTTCTTTTCTGATTGATGATTTCTGATGACCTTCTTCTGTGGCAGTGGGGGCGGTGGAGATTGCCAGTCTTCGCAGTCCAGTGCCACTTCTTCCTTCCACTCGGAGTGTGCGGATGATGAGGAGATCGCCCTGGCGCTCCAGGCCCAAGAGTTGGCCTCCAGGCACCACACCAGGGCTAAATTCAGGTGAGCTTTTACACTTCTATGAGATAATAATAACGCTTCTTTCATCTTACACTTTGCTATTATACTCATTAGCCTAACCATCCTATAGTCAGATATTTTTTCCTCTCTACAAAGAAGAAAATAGGGATGTAAAAGAGAAAAATTTATTGTTCTAATGAACAACAGAACTGAAAAAAGGTTTCATCACAGTATTGCAAGCCAATATTTAACCACAACATCAACACTCACATCATTACATTATGATGATGGATCCTGCAATTAGGTCTGAAACATCGGCCAATTCAACACAAACCAGATTATCGTAGACTTGATTTGTGATTTGTGTAGAATTATATCAAAGGACATAACCATATAAAAAAAATATTATGGATGGATACTTTAGAATATTCTAAAATAGCAACTTTGCAGTAAAATGTGCTTTAATAGTCTTGGCATAAAATAATTCAGTCAACTTTTACAATTTCAGGTCAAGTGAAGATCTTATACATCGACTTTTCGTTTGCATCGCCGGAGTAGCCGATCAGCTGCAGACAAACTTCGCCACAGATCTTCGTAACATCCTCAAGTCAGTTTTCCTCATGAACCAAACACAGGAAATTGAACCGGAAAAACCGTGTGAACCCGAAGAGAAATCCCGAAAGAATAGAGACGGAGAGACGATTGAATATGAAGTCTCCGAATCGGAAGTCTTGGCCAATGGAGACTCATTTGACAGCATTTATTCCGCCGAAGAAGTCTACGCAGATAACAGCCCGACTTCTAGAAGATCGCGTCAAAGTTTGACCGCTTTAGAAGGCACTTCGAATACGGAAGAAAATGTACAAAACTCAAACAATCTCGACGAAGGACAAACGTTGAGACAAGAGTCTCAGCGTTCGATGAATTCCAGAGTGTCGGAGACTTCAGTAAATTCGCAACAAAATTGTGAAAATATTGAACAGAACCGAGACAATGCAAACGACAATCAAAACAGTCCCAAATCTTTTAATAGAAAGACAAAGACGTCGCGCAGTTCTTCGAGCACATCATCGGATTCCAACAGAAATAATACTATGGAGAATTTTTATGACAGCGAAAGTCTGAGTTCCAATTCCAGAGTCTCTCAAGGCGTGGATCAACAGCAATCTAACGGAAATGTCAGTGTTAGAGAAAACTCTCGGGGGAACACCAGAGTAACCGGCGAACCGGATGAGACCACGAGGGCGGAGAGGGGTCACCGATCGCAGTCTGTCAGCGCCGGTGTGGAGAGGGCTCCGGAATGGGTTCCGGACATAGCAGCACCAGACTGTATGAGATGCAGATCGCACTTTACAGCTTTTAGGAGACGGCATCACTGTAGAAATTGTGGTATGTGCTTTTTTAAATAACATTTTACTTAAATCCAACCACCGAACCAAATCATACACTTGGACATTCCTTTATCTTAATCCTCAACCCGTGAAGATGCTAAAACAAATGGAGAATGAATTTTATTTTTACAAAAATTGAAGGCAGAATATAGGTACATAAAAATCATGTATGTACGTGCGGTAGAAGTTTAGTAGAAGGCCCCAGACCACTGTGCGCGCATGGTATGAGGGTGTATTTTTCCTAATTATTTTCAAGCAAACGATACATGGGATTTTTTTTTATTTATTACTCATATTATATATATATATATATATTGAAGACTGCATACAAATTTTTTTACTAAAAACTAAAGTATAGTTTTCGTTATACGCTGCTTCGAAGAGGACACTGACGAATTTGCTGCTGGATGGTTGACAGTTATTAAGCCATAGGGTACAACTGAAAAATGAAATAAAAATATATTTAGAAACAAGACATATAGGTTTATAGCATCACGTAGGGGAATTTCGATATCTAAAAAAAAATGGCTGATTATTGAATTTTATTTTTGATTTTTTATAGAAAACTTTCATCATTTATTAAAAAAAAATAGAAGGGGGCCCTTTATAAAAATATACCTATGTGGTGTCATAGAGACTGGATTTTTAAACAGATGACGACTTGGCGCATGCAAATCGAATGTATGTTTTTCTGATATGCTGTCAACCAGGTTGAAAAATGTACTTTTGAGAAAAACGCGTTCAAAGTTTTGCTGAGGGATAATTCAACATACAAACAAAAAATTTAAACCGCTGTATCTCTGTCAATTTTACAAATTTCTTTAAAATATTTGGTGAGAGCATTCTTAACAAATGCATCTTTCAGAAAATGAAAAAAAAATGACGAAAAATATTTTTTCACAGTGATCTGGGGCCTTAATAAAAAAAAAATTAAATACCAATTGCCAAAAGACTAAATTTAGTGAAAGGGGTCTTTGTGGTGGTAGCCTCGAAAGTGTGGAACTCTCTTCTTAACGCAATACTGAACATCTCATCATAGTTTTATTTTAAAATTGCTCCCAATTTTACAAAAAGAAAATTTCTTTCTTATCAGATATAGTATGTATATGGTTTGGCTGTACGTCCATTCATTTCACAAATGTTTTGTATATCACAATCGCAAATAATACTGGAAATCAGTTTTACCATATTAATATTCTTGATTTTATATTCTTGGCATATTGTGTACATAAATATGTGGGGTATAAAAGCAGGGGCAGCAATATCCAAAAATAACTTAGTGCAGTCATTGAGGATTACTAATTTATAATGTACTAAATTCAAGACTTTATAGAAAACATAGCCTATACATTTATAGGAAACATGACTTTGGAAGAGACAGATACATAAAATGTAGAATTGAGTACATTTTAAATTGGTAATCCTCGGTAACTGCATTCAGAATATTTTTATTTTTTTTGGCTATTGCTTTTATAACCCACATATATGGTTTTGTCAATCATCGTGATTATTTTATGTATTCTTATGATAAATAATAAATAACAATATATATTAGTAACTTACAACTAACAGTACAAAATAAATATACAGAGTTGTCTGACATTTTTTCCCTACAAAAATTGATATGCCAAACGTGAACTAAGACGTTATCTATGTTATTTTATATTGGAAAAAATGTTTCAATTCACGAATGATACATATTTTGATATTATTTGAAAAAGAATTATCATAACGCTTGAGACAGGACATTAATACAGAAATCAAAATAAATTAAAATTAATGAATGAACAAAATTATTATACTTTTCATAAGTTACTGTAGTGATACTTCAACATTTTACAAAAAAAATTATTCAGAAATATTTTTAAAAAAAATCAAACTTTGGTGTCGCTTATCTCCGTAACTGTCAACATTCCACCCAAAGTGGTAAGAATATTTTATTTTCAAAATTGAATGAACAAGACTCCCCTGAAGTTTTTGCTACTAGCTATGAGACACCCTGTATATGTTCTTTATCTGTCTTCTTTAAAATATTTTAAGGTAGTATGCTCTAGCCATTTGTGATCGAAAATCAGTAATTCCTGTGACACAGTTTACATAGATGTCGCCGCTGGTATATAAAAATATTCAAAATTTATAATGAGTGGAAATTAGTAATGGTGTTTTAACCGGTGACACATAAACATCAATCAGCAATACAATCACGTTATTTGTGATTGTATTGCTGATTGTGACTGACTTTTTGCAATTTGTCGGGCAACCATCGGTCCTTTATTTTTCCATTTGGACAACAGTTATATCTTAGTTACCAATCATCGCTACAATTCTCACATAACTACCATGTCTAACCAGTAAAATAACGGTTTAACCACCACTTATGAAAAAAAATTAAGAGGATTGGGCTGACAGAGAAATGTTTTGATTCGGTACATACCTTTTTTTACAGTGTAGAATAAATATATTCACTCAAATGCATTATTATTTCCAGGTAAAGTTTTCTGCGCCACATGCAGCTCCAACTCCATTCCCCTCCCACGTTTCGGCCAGCTGAAACCGGTTCGCGTTTGCGAGGAGTGTTTCCAGACAACCGTCAAGCGGAGCTGCGGTGCCACCGCCCAAAACCAGGCCGTGCACACCGCCAGGCGACAGACCTACACGCACAGATGAGTTGTGAACCCAACCTCTTTGACTCCGAGTCATAAATATACTGTATATTTTTTAATATTCTCAAGACTGCTTTCACCAGCAGTGTTGGCAGTTTACTTTTAATGACTAACGATTTTATTATACTACTGACGATGTGTAAATTCATCAATAAGATCCTAATGCAATCATTTGACATTCATTTTTATCTACGTTTATTTCGGTTTCATTTTTTGGCGTCGTTGATTATAACTATTTCAGATCACCGATAAATGTTTCAAGAACTTTGCATCTTTAGTAGTTTCACATTTTGTTAGCCGGCATATAATATGACCAACGCATTCACTTTCCCATTATAGTAATTATTTAATACATTTTTCAAAATAGTGATGGGATATTAGTGTATTTGAAGTGATCATTAATATTCCTGTTATTATTGAAATAATACCTGTTGGACTCTTCGTCATTATTTTTAAAAATATAGACAAACACTGTTAATTCAAAATTCAAGGGACCAAAAATATCACAAAAAAGGCACAAAATTTTTGAAAAAATATTTTTTTTATATTCCAAGTAAACACTTCAGACACGTAACAAAGATACTGCATGAGCACACTTATGTGCATAGCATGTTACCAGGTGTGGCCATACATAAAAGAAGCTCTCCACATAGGCGTGATGTAATGTAAAAATATATTATTGTATGGTAAAGAAAAAAAAAGTTTTATTTCTTTGCACTCCAGCGCTAGGGTGACTACAGACATTATGGTCACCATATTTTTCAATAAACAAATAAACTTGCGCCGGCCTCGAAAGTCAGTTACGTACTAACCCGCACCGTCAACCATAGCAAGGCATAGGCAAGGATAGCTACTAATACACTGTATTATACATAATCGTATCAGTGTATTAAAAAGAGCAAAATTATGAAACACAGTCTCTACGAGGGTCTGAAAATTATTTTGAATATTAATTATATAGTGTTTTTTTAGAGGCATAGAACTTTAAAATGAAAAAAAAGATACTTTATTGGAAAGATAATATTGTAGCATTAGTGTTTAAATATAGGGTGTTTTTTTTGTTTTAAGAGGTATGTTTTTCGAATTGGCAACACTTTCACCATTGACTTCCAATTTGACAGCTAATTTGTACTCAATTTGGTTTGCCATTTTGCCATGAATAGACTTATGCTGGAACAACGCTTGCAAATTGCGCATTTTTTTTCAATTGTTCAAATTTATTTAAAAAATCGCAGTATTGTAATCATATTTAAACACTAATGTAATAAAATTATGTTTCCAATAAAGCCAATACCATCGCCATTAGCACTATTGTTATGAGTTTTATTTCATTTTAAAGTTATATATCCCTAAAAAAAACATCTTTTTTGTTATCCAACTATGAAATCGATCATTTGGTTATTGAAGTGTTTGGAAAATTTTAAATTTTGAATTAACGGGATTTTACTATATTTTAATTAACAGTGCTTTTAAGAGAAAAGACAAAACTGCAATTTGCGTTCTCTTTTGCAATAGTCTTAAATCCATTATGTGTGCGTAAACTGCCTGGAAAGACTAATAGACATTTAACCCTGGATTACTAACAGATTTATTGGATTACGCATTAGGATGTATTAAATGTGTATAAAGAAGCCACAACGAGAATGGGTCAGTCGATAAAATAGAAATACCGCTTTGTATATGCACATGTGAATAGATTGCCCATTGTGAATATTATTCAATAATCTGTTTTATAGTGTAATTTTTGTCTATAACTAATTATAAGAAAAAAGCATGTACCTTTGTGTAACAACCATACACTTTATAATATAAAAGACATATTTACTAGTATTTTTTTTTGTTATCATAAATTATGTTTACAATTATATTTGCAGTCTGTACGCAACTTGTTTTGCAAATTATTAACTGTTATGTATAAAATAATAATAATAATGACATGGTAATTACATTATCATCTTTTAAATATCTCTGAGCCTTAACGGGATATCTCAAATATAGCGTATAAGAAACATTTTCCTATTTTAATTCCTGGATTATAATTTATTTTGACTCACAAATTATCATGAAAGCAAAATTATTGTACTTGTTAATTTTCTTTCCTCAAACATCGCAAGCACCAAAACGTGAATGTGACTTAAAATTTATATTTTTTTTAATTTGTATTTTTTCCAAAAATCCTATTTTTATTTAGAGCAAAAAATCATTATTATCGATTATTTTGGTTCCGCTGATATATATTTTTGGAACATCAACTGTTTGTTTTTAAGTTTATTAATAAATTCATTATTATTATTCATGTAATGTTTGACTGAATGTAATGTTAACAAGGGAAATATATAATTACCTTTATTTCTTACCCCCATTTGACTGGTATTTGTTGTATTGTGACTAGTAGGCGTATTGTAGATAGGTTATATATATAATAATATAATTACTGTAAATATATGGGTACTTTATTATATTAAAATAAAAAATTTAATAAGCCAGCAAAAAAAAATTACATCAAAAAAGTTCATTATTTCTTTTTGAGTGGTAGCGTTATATTCTTTGCCAATTGATAAAAAATCTAATACCTAAACAAATATTAATTAAATGGAAATTTCATATACATATATGCCGAAATAACTTGAACTAACCAAACCTTTTTTGAAGTACTTTAACATTTATTTTAAATTATAAATGTTCAGCAGGCCACACTCGTTTTAATTATCTTTCGTTTGCTGAATATGTTGCGTTGATTCACAAATAAGTTCCGTTATTAGTAAGAGATTTATTATTTCTTCTAAAATCCAGTTGTCTTTATGATATCCACTACATTACTTTGTCTAAAGCAATTATTTAGGTGTTCCATCAGTTACAAAACAGTACTTGTTTTATCAACATTTTTCATATATAAGAATATATTAAATTTGAATCCCGAAATGAACAATTTAAGACCGAATAACCCACGGTCAGGGTAACCCAAAAGAAATTAAGATATCTGTGGTCGGTTTTACCACACCCTCCTTACTCTCCTAACCTTTCCCTAATAAATTTCTCTCTGTTTAGTTCGCTTCAAAATACATTGATACAGAAGTTCATAACTTTGTAAATGTTTTTTTCTCAAAAATTCATTGAGGAACAGATTTAAAAAACTTCCATCTAAATGAGAACAAGTATTATATAAAAGTTTACTCAATATTTTTAAAGTGATACGGCACTTATTTATGGATCAAACCAATAGTATTGTTATTTTTAATGAAAAAAATATATTTTCTGTCAAATATAATTTATTGTCATATACACCTATGAAATATTCTTAAATTTTAAAATAGACAAGTTTTTTATTGTCATGTTACCATTCCCTTATAAAAGGTTTGCAAGAATTGATCGTATAAATGATTTAGAAAATATGTACATAGTTTATCTTTTATTATTATATTATGTATATGACAACCGACGGCTATGTTGAGAGAGCGGTCTTTGCTTTCAAACAAAATAATTATGTTTTCTTCCCTCTTGTGTAATATTTATTAATGATAATTAATGATACATACAGTGAAGATTAATAAACAACATTTCTTTTTACTTTCAAAAGTGTTTCATAAAAAGTTATTTTAGAATGAAAATGTTTTCTTTTGTACCCATAAAATTCTTGTTTCATATTCAACTGCTATCATAAAACATAGACACCAAGATAATGGTGGTAGAATTCTCCACCTATTTTTGTAATACATGTGATTCAAGAAAAATTACATATTTTAACACACTTCGCATATTTTGTTAATTTCAGAAATTCTTGTCATTCACCTGTCCCATGTCCTCTCCGAGCAGAGCCACACGAAGATATGGTTTCCTTTCTGTGTCCTGAACATATTTTTCAGAAATCATTCTATCATCATGATCTTGTACACAATTTAGCCTACCCGCTAAAGTCGGCAGAAATGAAACACAATTTTCCATTACCATGTGATTTTGTATGCATCAAAACTGGATTCTTAAACAGTTATGAATCATTAATTTTAATTATCTAAAAACTTTGTATTAACTGCTTGATGTAACCTAATCTTTAGTTTACGTTTAGTAATTTTTTAATGCTGGCGTTGCTACTTGGAACGAGAGGGCGGGAGAGTCGTGGTTGAGACGCGGGAGATTTACGAGTAGATACTGAAATGGGGAATATATAAAATAATAAAATGTATAAAATCAATATTACTGATTTACGGATTACAGTGGTATCGAAACCGCTAGACATAAAGTTACTCGAAGTGGTTTATACAAAGTTTTTAATAAGTTAATTAAAATAAATAATTATGTTCAACCACAATTTTAATGCTATAGACATCAAAAATATCTTAAATAGCTAAGTATTAAAAAAATAATTAATAGCTATTGAAACTAATTTTTTCCTCTGAAATATTTGATAATCAATATCTCACTTTGCAAACGATTGGTTCATTTCAAGCAGTTCTGTAACTGAACTTACTTTTATTGAATAATATTTTGTTATTTTCTAAAAAATGGCAAAATATGGTAAAAGAGATTTAAACATATTACATTTAGAATAAAAAAAAATTACGTTGGATATGTTTTTCCGGAGGACAAATGCGTCACCAATACGCATTAAAGGCAGAATTTAGAAAATATTTTACAGATGGTTCTTGGGCGGAGATATACATAAAAATGTTACGGGTATTGAGTATCTTTGTAGTCACCAACGAGGAAGAAATGTGTAGGAAACACTTATTTTACGCATTATAGTGTTACGATGCGTGTCTGAAACGTGAGATGCTGATTGTGATGGTGATTCTTTATCTATCGGTTCCAATAAGAATGTTTCCTATAAAATATTTAAATTTGATTATTTAAAAACTGTTAAGTGTGTCCAATACTTAAAACAGGTTCTAATTGTAAAACAGTAATAATATTCATAATAAAGCAGACGAACAAAATGATGATGTTTAATAAAAGCATCATAACACGCAATCCTTTATTGTTTTTTGACTACATATCTGACATCTTTGCATCATGATTTGATTTAAATTTGGCTTATTTTAATTTCATTAACATAATATTATATGATTGACACAATAAGCTGTTGACAGTTGGCATCGCATTTTGCAGAGACAAAGTGTCAGGACTATGACAGCTCGTGTCAGTAATTCGTACATGTATTCATTATTTTACACAGAAAAAGAAAACACGATGAGAATGAAAATTTCATTTCTAATAATGTGTATGATGAGATTTAAAAGTATATTTTTGTATCTAAATGTACAGAACTCAAAAAGAACAAAAATATTAAATGCAGAAACATATTTTTGAGTGTCCCGTTCTGATTGATTTATAAAATTAATTTATTATTAATTATCAGGCCTAGCAACTCTGTCATTTGATTCTTGTATTTTGTATAATGTATGAGCCTAATAAAAATATTCTACCGGCAGATAATACAATAGTTACATTAATTCAGGGTTCGAAAAAATTCGATTTATACTCAAAAAATCGGATTTTTTGATATATATCCGATGTATATTAAAAATTGAATATATATCCAAATTTTTTTCTCCTTTTTTGTACATGTCAATTGATACAAACTGGAAATAATTGGGAAATTAATTTTTTTATTTTGTACATGAATTTTTATTTATTAAATAAATGAATTGCATACTGAAAAAAGCTAATATATACAATTATTATATATAAATTATAAGTCTCTTTCTAATCTAGTGTTATGGGTGTTTGTTTCTTTGTGTGAAATAAAAAATGGATTATATGAAACAAATTAAACTAAGAAATAATCGTAACACTTTTTTAAGTACAACTAGCGTCATCTAGTAACAACCGTAGATATTTAAAAAAAACTGTAGCATTTTGTAAAGTACAACTAGCGCCATCTATTAACGACCGCAGAAAGTTTTTTTGGATATATATCGAAAATAAAAATCAAGCCATAAATATCATGATATCCCCGGATATATATATATACTCGAACCCTGCATTAATTACTCAAAAGATTTAAGTTTTCTTTTTAATGACTATTTCTATCACAATTTATATATTTTTTACTAATGATATCACCTAAAATCCATAATTTTTATCGAAAGGCAACAATAAAAAAAAAAGTATTGCAATTATGTATTTAATATACTATATAATAATATAAAGGAAATTGTATTGAAATGAGAAATAGAACAGAAATTTTGTTGAACAGCAACAAAATTTGGATTTATGTGGGTATGTTAGATTTTACATATAGTTTATTATCTTCGAAAGTTCATGAAGATATGTTGTGCAAAACGAAAACAAATAATTAACTTCTCTCTTTATAGAATATCGTTTTTCTCGAACTCCTAATAATTTCTCCGTGAACTCCAGTTTAAGAACCGCCTATTAAGATGTTTTTAACAACAGTGAAATATAGTACATATATAAATCAAACAATAAATTATGTTTAAATTATTTTGTGATTAAATACTATTATAAAGTTAATTAATTTTTTTAAATGGTATGAATATAATTTTGGTAATCAATGTATGTAATTGAACCATTTTGCCTACTATCCTGTATAAAAATATTAATGTACCTAATAATTTTAAACTTTCTTATTGTATAAATCTCATATCCTGTTCTTGTGTTATATATTCTTGATAGTGTCTTTTCAAATATATCAATTTAATATTAATAAGAATAATGCATTAATTGCAAATAAATAATCCAAAATTTGTGGGTGGAATGTTGTATCGTATAATGGAGCAGATAAACAATGATGTTATTTTCAAGCTAAACTCTTTGTTTTATTCCCCAAATCCTTACTCTAATTTTGTATTATAAAATTAAATATCAGAAAGACAAAGTTCTTGGTTATAAGCAAATATATATACAGTTTGTAATAGAGCTAGTCCACAATACTTTAGAGGTAGATTATATGCGTTCGTTCGAAGCAACCTGGAATATGCGTTTTAAGTGTGAAACCCGCAAAAAATTACATACATTGCGAGACTTGAACAGATACAAAATAAGTTTCTTCGCCACCTCATCACTAGATTTAACTTATCTTTCGGCTCTTATCACGAAGCACTACATTTCCACAAATTAAAAACCCTGGAACAGCGAAAAGCACGTGCTGATCTAACACTATTATTTAAATTACTGAGAGGATATCTCGACTGTCCCAATCAACTGGACTTAATCTCTTTTCATGTTCCCTGCAGACGTACCCGACAAAACGTGCTCTTCCATGTTCCGAAAAATAGAGCATCCCATATACAAAATACATTTTTATATCGCGCATGCAAAGCTTTCAATAATAATTGTATCGATACTGTTAAATACTACTAATAAATTGCTACCTAAATTATGAGCTGAAAATATTCAATCAACATCCTTATATCAGTAGTTATGGAGAGAAGTGGCTTCAAAGTTTGTATTTTTTTTCAGTGTTTTTGACTTGCCTTATCTTCTGTCAAATATTGGACTCTTTTTTAACAGAACAACCTCGTTAATTAGAAATTCAAAGGACCCAAAAAGAACAATTTAAATTATGCGGGGAACCCTGTTAATTCAAGGTACAAAAATCGTAAAATGAGTCATTAATTTTGTGAAAAACATCTATTTTTGCAAATTAACAGAAATCATTTAGAAAATGCAATATTTTTTATGCAAAGATCGCGACATTTCTATTACTAAAGTACCTGACATTTTTGCCGCTGTCACTTGGGGAAAAAATCGAAATATTTTTTCAACTGTGTTAAATTTCAAAAACTTTCAAATTGTGTGAACTAAAGTGTATTGATTTATGGCGCTGTAAACGTGGGCACTTTCCCTACATCAACATCAGATTTCTGAAATCTATATCAATATCATAAGTATTTGGAGAGTGATGCAGAAATTTTTTGGCCCTAAATTTAATTTTTACTTTTTAATATGTAGGTACATATAAATATAAGGGATTAAAAAAAATTCCATGTAATATAATTTGTAGTGAGATTGATATATGTTGTATGTTTTTTCCTACTACTGTGGAAATTTTAAACCTCACTAACAGTGTTGAAGAAGCTTGTCTGAAATGTGTTTCTACAGATGCACGCTAACAGTAAGCTGGATGTCCTAATGAGAATGAAAGAAAAAACTGATGGAGGAAGGAAGACATGTCACGAGACACCCTGAACATTATGTGACACTGCTCCTTATCATATAAAGAAAAATCAACATATCGGGGTAGAAAGCCAAAAGAGCATTAGTGATTCTTTCGAACTTTACAGGAGAGTAAAAGAAAGTTCAGTCAGTCTGATTTTGTCAATGTTTCTTTTATTATTAAACGATTTCCATATTTGTTTATCCAAAACACACATGGAAATTGTTTAATAATAAAAGAAATATTGACAACATTCTTTTGCTCTCCTGTAAAGTTCGAAATATGTAACTACTAACTCTCTTTTGGTTTTCCACCCTCGATATACTGGGAAGAGTGGCTCTGGTTAAAAAACTTAAATTAATGTTTGACTGACCAATCACAAACATTTGTTAACAAATCGCACAGAAGAAGAAAAATAGACATGCTTGTTTTAGAGGTATGATCAACTTAATTCAAGCAAGCAATTGTGTGCAAATGGAATATCCAATGGTCCAATTTTCTGTGTTGTATAAGTCTGCCCGAACATCAAATTTCTGTCTTATTTTTCAAGGTGGTCTCAATGGATCAGGAAAGACGGTAAGCAGAATGAGGGGAGTAATAGTGTCACAGACGCATACATAAAATAATACATACATGTCACTGATATGTGTACTAGATAATTTCTAGTTCGAAAATTAAAAAATAAATTATTTATGAGTTACCAGTGCACATATACAAATCGTTCTGGTTCTTGACCAAACCTGCCAAAACCCAGACTGTATCAAATAAGAATTTCAGTAGAATCATCCATTCTTCCCAATAAGTCAAAGCTTAGAATGTCTTCCTTTCATTAATATTTCTAGTTTTTTTTAAAAGTAATGGGATTTTTTTTAATTGTTAGATTCTCGATGTGAATAAAAAAACTCTAATGAAATTACAGTTTGAATTTGTAGTAGTCAAAATATGCACACTGCGGTTTGCTGATAGAATTTTGGTGGATGTGATGCAGAAAACTGAATGCAATCTTATAAAATTAACTTAGTCGGTATTTAAGGCATCATCACGGTAATAGTTTTTCTTATCCTTAAGCAAAAACTAATCTTTCTACTTATATCCACTCACAAGTTTTAATACCACATTATTTTTTTAAATTTTATTGAAATGCGTCTAACCACAATGTTTTTGCAAAAACTAATAAAACACTGCATTCATGGAAGGACTCCTTCCAAAATTGTATATTGGAAATTTTTATGGTTTAAATTCTTTGTTAAACTGAGAAAGTTAGTTACATGGGAAATAATTTTAATCAAAGTATGATGGTGCTGGATAAATTTACAATTCTTAGAACATGAATGTTATTGTGGATAATATGCGTGTCTAATAAAATAAAATACGCTAAACATTAGAAATAGACCCAGCAGTTCTTTTTTTTTCAAAATAAAATATTGTAGCGCCCTAACTTATTGTGAAAATAAACCTAATAAATAAGATTTTCTTTCCACTTTCCCTGTATCCTTGTATTCTGGTAGAATCATTGTGATACACTATCGCCATCTCTCGTTCAATGGTACGAATAGTTTTTAATCGGAGTACTGCCATCTGTTGGGTAATTGTTGCAATACTATAAAACAATGCCGAATAAAACTGACAAACTTTATTATGTCAACAAAAGATGTCACACGTACCAGAGAAATTATGGCGGAGCCTTTCCTTCCATCGCATCCCTAGAGGCAGTGTAGCCAATAGGACAAGGAGCGCACCAACACACAGTGATTATTATTCCCTCGTTTTCTTTGTACACATTATAAGTCTAATAAATTTTATTAATTCACTTGGGTCTTTTATTTAGTGGCATATTCCTTGAAGCCACAAAATTTTACAAAACCAACACCGTACGTAAATAATAACGAACACCAATTATTATATCGCGGAAAAATTGGAGATTGGAACAGGTTTCTCCAGGTATGACGACGAAACGGGGCTTAAAAGTGCAAGAAAATATAGTTTACGAAAATATAGGTATTTTGCTGAGAGTAGAGTGAATTTCCGTTCGCTAAACTTGGTCTTCCACGGCTGATTGGTTGCACAACTCTTTATGCGACTGAAGTAGAGGTTTAATAGGCTTGACGTCTACCATTCATATGTTCTATGATGCAGAACTCTGGTTTATCAACCAGCACAACTTACGGCTTATAGCCCTTTAGGGAAGGTTGGCGGGTTGTTTGAATGAAAGAGCGATTGGTTGTTATTGTTTATTTCTTCCCGGAGATGTGCCCCGGGAGCAAGTAAAGATATACCAGTAAGTAAAATGAACGATGAACAAAGAAATGTATAATTTAACGCGGCTCAGGCCTGCCCGATGTTACGGCAGAGGCCCGATTGATGTAGCATCGCCGTGTTTGTTTTTGCCGCAGAGATTTTTATTGTGTTAATATAAACAAATCTCTGGGTCGAGCGATAGGTACATGGCACATGGCTGGACAGGTAGATGCCGCTACAGCCCCATGTCCTTGGACGAGATGAGATTTTCGATTAGAGACAATCTCTGAACCCGCCTTTTCTTCACGACAAATTTTTCAGAAATAATAGTTTTAGATATCTTTGGTTAGGTGACATTTTTTCTTATGTGTCACAATATATTTTAATACTTTTTTATGGACTTTGGCGCAGGTGCTACAACAATGAGTTCTGTAAGTTTTTTAAGGAGTTAGCGTCATAAAATGTATATATAGAGAAGACTTCGGTGGTTGACGACTCATGTAGAAGACTGAATAGCAAGAATCGAGTCTGCTGAATTCAAGACCAACAGGGTGAAGTAACTTAGGAAGGTAAAACTAAGATGGAACGGAAATGTTCTCAAAGATATGTCTGCCTTGGAGATTCAGAAATGGAGAGAGCTGGCACAAGACGGAGATGAGTGGAGGAAGACTCTTGAGGAGCTCAAGACCCACCAGAGGCTCTAGAGCCAACAGTGATGATGATACTCTACTAATCGCAAATGTAATAAATATATGAAATTATATTACTCATTCATCTACATGATGAATGAGTAATATAATTTCTCATGATGATAACATTATGAACAAGTATCATTCAACGTGATGAGTAAATGAAAAACTCATTCATCTACAGATCCACAAATTCATTAACTTGAGGCTAATTTTACAGTGGTGGATTCTGCGCGTCCGTCTATGAAGCCGCCACAGCATCCACCCGGCCCAACTATCGTCAGTACCAGGTCCAGAAGGCAAGTAGCGAGGCTAATGCCACCAGGGTATATTTCATTTGTACTCACCCTGGTGTACGCCGTTTCAGCTTCTGAGGGGACCCTCCGCAGGGATGAGCTGATAGAAAGGACTTACTTCAACATGAGTAGTGTATTCGACGTCTGGAACCTTCTGTTGGTCCGTGCCGGCTTGTACCGCCCTCATCGTGTTCACCACAAACTTAAATTACAACCACATTAATATCTTTAACTAGACTATTCGGGACATAAAATGAAAATTAATTTCACGTCCAAACTACTTCACTCAATGTATGTTCCTTTATACTCCCATCCTTCGTTCCTTTATCTTAATCCTACGTCCCACTCCGCCCTCCCCACCCCTTCAGAACTTATTTTGAAGCCATCAATTAACTCATATTGTCACACTTTGCTAATATTATTAATGATCATCAGTGGAAAGTTTATAATTGACATAATTTACTATTTTTACTCCCTTTATTATTATTATTACTCGTAGCGTCTGCTTGCTTGTCTGTCAAAAAAGCTTTGGATCGATTTTTAACCCTTTTCCCGTGATCCAATCGAGCTGAAACTTTGCAGGCAGACTCGTGGCGACGATAAAAATGATCTAACAAATTTTCGTTTAAAAAAAAAATAATTATAGTATAATTTTGGATTTTTCGAATTTTTTTATTACTCCCTTTCGTAGCGTCGCCCGGCTCAAGCCCAACGCGTGGGGTAAGCGCCAAACCTAATTCAACTAGTAAATGAGAAAGGGAGTATGATAAAAACTTGTTTTTTATGGGTTTGTTTTTTATCTTATGTATGTTCATTAAAGATTTTCTGTTACTTTTCCTAAAAATAAAAATTTAATTATTTAATTTGCTATCATAGTGTAGTTCTCATCGAATCAATTCAGCAAATCGAAGTCTGTCTTCGAAGGAGCAGAATCTACACTATTCATTATTGAATAGTGTAGATTAGAAATATTTACATATATATTTCTGAACACTATTTTTCTGCGTATTTTCTAACACAATTACTGGATTTTGTTCACAGAGGGATAATTATTAATTAACATAAATATTGAAGTCTCACAGAGACGAACCTATTTTCATGATAAAACGTGTATGGAATCTTTAAAGGGTGGCCCAGGGCTTATTACCTGTATGAGCTGGTTTAAGTGAGCACTTTACACAATGCAACGTTCACCAATTCCACCGTAAGAACATGTAAGTATATTATGCGAAATCTATGTGTCATGGGAAGGACCGTAGATGTCTCTAGCATAGTCTATTCGATAAATGAAAGGTACTGATTTAGATTAAAAATACGACTTTTAAAAATTTGACAATGTGTGGATGTTCTTACAATGGAATTGATGAGTGTACGTTGCATTGTGTAAAGTGATGACTTAAGCTGGCTAATACAGGTCACAAGCCCTGGGCCACCCTATAAAGGTATCCATACATGTCTCCCATATAAATAGCTTCGTCTCTGTGAGAAAAATGTTTAAAACATTTTTTTTGAATACCGAACAATTCATACTTGTAACTCTTAAAAAATGACGGAACATTGGTTAGCGTCTTTGTTAAGCCCTAATATACATTAACAGCATCTTTTTGTCGGTCCACGGGGTTGCAGCGGTAGCAACATGCGTAGAGCGGCCGGTTCGGGTTTGCTGGCCCGAGGCTCAAGCCCCATCTCCGGCCGTTTAATTTGGTTTTAGCCGTGAATTCTAACGAAATTACGGACAGACAACGAAATTATTATGTTTGATTCGCGATAGTCCGACTTTAATGTTTTGAGGACGTGTTTGGTTTGGCGGTAAGACACTCGTCTAGTGAACAAGTAAGTGGTCCGGGGTTCGAACTCGAGGCACCAGCAAGTTAGTCTTATTTTCATACCATAAGCGCTTTATGTCGGTTTGGAAATAGTAAAAATTGACAATGTGGTACCTACTTATAAATGGCGTACATTTGCGCAGAGTCCTTAATAGTAACTACGCAAAATTTGGAATAAATGGCTTTCCATTTTATTTTGTAAAGATTATGTGAATAAGCTAAAATATCAGAGGGGGGGGGGTGACTGAGAGGGAGAGGGTGTTAAGGTTTAACACAGACTTCTAAAAAGATATTATGCAAAATTTGAGATGAGGATTTAATGGATTTGGAATGCTTGACATTTATACTAAGGCAGGCGCGTGCAGTCCAGAATATACATTTTGGACGGCACTTAATTCAATATTTATTTCAAAATAATCATAAATATGCTACAATCTGAATGTGTACTATGTTTGTGGTTTTGATGGAAATATTACAAATTTCATATTTCATTTATTATGATCGGTCAAAGAGTGTCGGACTGCGCGGACAGGCACTCAGTTTTATACTAGGTGTCTCAAGCTAGTAGCAAAAACTTTACAGGTGTATTCCTGCCTTGATAATGAGTCGAAAATGTTCAAGCAACCATGACCGTGACATAATGATGAAGATATGCAATATCAATGTTTGTACTTTTAAAAATATTTTTTACTTATTTTTTGCAAAAAGATTAAATGTAATTACAGTAACTAATTGATTATGAAAAATTCATTTCGCTGCAATACTCAATAACTCAAATTAAATAATAAAAACTTTTTCAAAATATTGTACTTTCAATTTATTAATGGTTTTTATCATTTTATTCGAGTTTTATTAAAGCCAATGAACTTTTCATAATCAATACAAGTTACTGTAATGATGGTTAATTTTTTGCAAAAAATAAGTACCTAATATTAGAAAAAAAATGCAAATTTTGATATTGCATACCTCTATAACTATAAATATAAGGTCTTGGTTGCTTGAACATTTTAGACTATTTATCTTGTAAAGTTTTTGCTGCTAGTTATGAGACACCCTGTATAACGTAGGTACGTATACATACATTAGATATTTAGCAACAAACGGTTCCATGAAAAATGTCCAATTTTAATAACCGGTTCAGACGAACCGGTGCGTACCCGCAGGCGGACGTCACTAGTTATGCGTGGTTTCAGTTAACCCGGTATAATGACGTTGGGCCGAATGTTGGGCACCTCTGCGCAGAATTATTCGGACGCTTAATTCGCCAGAATAGCTTTATCCATCGCCGTAAATATTAATACTGGCTTTAGCTTCATTCCCATTTCGAGCACAGCGCGTTTTATAGCTCCCACCAGCGCCGGGAGCCGAGAGAAATGGCCGCCAGCCGCTCCAGGAATTGTTGAATCGTTCTCCTGGATTGCGCCATACTTTATGTCCTATTCCTGGGAGGACCTCCGCCGGATTTCTTTATTCCCGCTTGCAGAAATCAGCAAGATGTCTGGGAACATTACAAAATATTCAATTGTACGGTTTGATTTGTATATTTAATAAGATAAGATCAGATAAATTTTGTTGTGATGTTCAGCAGCGTTTTACAGACACACTTGGTATAAAAAGACGGTGTTTGGATTTTTAAAAATACCAATACTAAATTGAAAAAAGTATATATTAAATAATAAGGAAGAGTATGATTATTATTTTTAAATGGGGTGTTTATCTATATATTAATTTATAATTATTTTCATATGAGAAAAACGTGTAGAAATTTTAATGATAGAGTTAAAGAAGGTGTTTAATTAGCAATGATTATTCCGAATTTGCGAATCAGCTTTTGGTTGTGGATCATTTTTTTTTTTTTAATAAGAAAGTAGGGATGTTCATTTTATTTTTTATTCATTATTTAACATTTAAGAGTTAAATACATTATGTTGTTACTTTTTATTTTGCGTGGAAAATTTGTAGCAGGATGTTAAGTTAATTTATTTTTTTATTGTACATAAATTTTACATTAAAAAATATATTGTAAGATAAATTTTAAAATATTTTAATCCACTTTATACAAATTTAAAAAAAATCGAAATATGAAATTATTCATAATAAAAATATATACATACCAGGTTTAACGGAGCTAGTCCACAATACTTTACATATAGATTTTTGCCTTAGTAATAAATTATAAATGAAAAGCAAATACGTTCTAATATCAATAGTTATCGAGATAAAAGTTTGCATTTTTTTAAATATTTCTGAATTATCTTCTTTAGTACGTAAAACTATCATGAAATTAACTTATGTCGAAGTCATTCGCATTAATACAAGAAATTTGAAAAATATATCATTTAATTTGACTTGTTCTGAAGAAAATGCATTTTTATTATTATATAAAAGTTTCTAAAATAACAATTCAACGTTCAACAGAAGATAAATTAGAAATATTTAAAAAAAATCAAACAAATAACAAAGATTTTTTAGCTGCTAAGATATTGCTCCGAAGATTTGCTTAGTAAATTTCACTATAATTGCTCCAGAATATTCGAATGATAATAAATAGGACTAGAAGTTAGTTACAGTTATTGACGATTGCTTGCTGCTAGGCGCTGCGGGCGGTTATTAGTGTCCGGCTGCTGCGCGGCCGATAATGACCACTGCGCGGCTATTAGTGTCTGAGATTAAAAGATTAATTGCCTGCTGCTTTTCATACGATTAGGTTATTTTTTTAAATTGGTAATGGAAAACCACGCACTGCATTTTTGAAGCAATCATGATAATATAAATGATCCGTCGCCGTGAATGCTTTCGAGTTTGACACATTTCCAACCAAAGGTATATGCTTAAATTTAAATTTCGATGTATCTCGTCTTAAAGTGTAATATTTATAAACATTAAAAAATATCAAAATATATTTTTAAATAATCTGTAAGTACACCTCAATTCTTTAAAAAAATCAACATAGATTTAATTAATTAAATACAACTCATTACTCGATGCGTATTAAGTGCAATCATAATATAGATATTAGGTCCTTACATATGAAATTGGCGTTTAGTATGGGAGGAACATAAAGCCGATTTTTTTTATTATAATATATTTATTTAATCAAAGTATATACCATTGCTATCTATGCACTTTTGCCATCTCATAGGTAGTTCATCGATCCCTTTACTAAAAAACCATTCGGACGGGAATCAATAAAATCTTTGAAGACTGCCCCATCGTAGTTGAATTTTTTCCTTTGCAAGAAGTTATCCAAATTTCGAAAAAAATGGTAATCTGTTGGGGCAAGGTTCGGAGAGTACGTTGGATGTCTTAGATATTCCAATTGAAGCTCCTCTAATTTGGTAGCCGTCTGTTGTGCAGTGTGTGGTCTAGCGTTATCATGAAACAGCAGTGGCCTAGAGCGATTAACTAGCCTCGGTTGTTTAGCAGCTAGCTTTTCCATCATGGTTTGCAGTTGCTGACAATAGACATCTGCCGTAATCGTCTGGCCAGATTTAAGAAAGCTGTAGTGAACGACACCAGCACTAGTCCACCAAACGCTCACAAGTAACTTTTTTGGAGTCAATTTTCGCTTGGGGCATGGTTTGGCTGGTTCGGCAGGGTTCAGCCATTGCGATGAGCGATTCCGATTATCGTACAGGATCCACTTTTCATCACAGGTAATGATTCGATTTAAAATCCCTTCATTATTGTGCCGGTTGAGTAATGCAACGCAGCAGTCAACGCGCGTTTGTTGATTTGCTTCACTCAATTCGTGAGGTACCCACCTTTCAAGCTTTTTCACCTTACCAATTTGCTTCAAGTGGATTAAAACAGTTTTATCACTAACACCGCAGCCTGCAGCTAACTCGGATGTGGTTTGCGATGGATCCGCTTCCACAATAGCCTTCAATTCTTCATTATCAACTTTGGTCTCCGGCCGTCCACGGGGCTTGTTCTGCAGGTCGAAATTTCCAGAACGAAAACGTTGGAACCAAAAACGCACTGTGTTTTCTTTTGCGGCACCGTCGCCATACACATCATTAATCCTTCGAGCCGTTTCTGCAGCACTGGTGCCACGGTGGAACTCGTACTCGTAAATAACGCGATATTTCAAGTTTTTCATTTTGTAAACTGAGTGACGCAAAGAAAAAAACAATTGAGGAAAAAACAAATGAATTATAATTTTCAAAACAAAAATACATGAGTAAATAGCTGTATAAGTTTGGATTTGGAATTTCTAACCAAAGAGAAGATATTTGAGATCAAATTTGCCAGTACGGCAAAACGCCAATTTCATATGTAAGGACCTAATATTTAATAAATACCTACTACGTAATAAATGTACATTAGTTGTCATCAGTGTGGTGCGTAAATGCAACATATAACATTATTTTTATACAAGTTACATGAACCAGTCTAGGATTCTGCATCTTCGCTGGAAACTTTATATCGATTACGTCAGAACGCGTACCGTATTATGGAAACCCCGGTTTAGATATCTTCCTGCATAGGTTCTCCACGGCTCGTACCCGATGAGGGGAGAGCTAGGCCTTGGAACTGACCACGGCTACACAAAAAGCATCAGAAACAGCTTTCCTAAGACTCCAACATTATCCTCGTTAGTGCTAAATGATAATGCGCAATCGGACCCTGAGCAGGACCGAACTGGGCGCGTATCTATACAAACGGATATTACATTTTTTTCACGAAGACGGATCGGTTAACACTAACCCAGGGGCGAATCGGTAACCTAACGCCGGCCTTGTCATAAACATTAAAATCTTTTATGGTGAAAAATGAATAGAATGCAACGCTGGGCTAAAGAGGTAAAGTTTGTAAGTTTGGATGTAGGAGGTAATCTCCGAAACTACTCATCCGATTTCAAAAATTCTTTCATTAATATTTAGAATGAACTTTCAGAGTGATTATAGTTTATAAATTAGCCAGTTAAAATAAAAGGGCTTTTCGTGGTGACTTTTATTACGACTAAAGTCGACGAAAAAAAGGTCGAGCGAATGCGTTTCTTACGAACGTTGCCTTAACAGTAAGAGATAAATGAATGCTTGCTATATAGAAGTTGTAGAACTCAAAAAGGCCTACAAAAGTCTTGGACGATATATATCTATATTTTAAAGTTAATTCACAAATTGATAAAATATGAATAAAATATATATTTAAAATTAATTTCAATCTGTCGGGGGTAATTTAAGTAGGTAATGTTAAATTCTTATCAAAATAAATTACGTTTTCGTTAGGAAAATCTTATGTAGATATAAATTGTCTTATACACAAAATTGTTTGGACGAGTAGTTTAGATTTTTTACTCTTATAGTCTCAAACTGAATTCCACGCGGGCTCAGCTAGTTGTTTTTTATATATTTTTTCTTATTTATTATGAAAATTTGTTATTCATTTTATACCCAATAATTTAAATATAGTTTTGGTATGAGAAAACAGTACAAAATGTCGTCTGGAATTAATAGGAAAAAACTATGTTCCACTCCGGGGAGGGGGGAGGGAGGGGGTTCAAAAGAGTTCAAAACGGAACCTCGCGCACTTCTACACTTCTTCACTCAGAGGCTGACTGCCAGCGACTGAATCTTTCTGCTGTCAGGAAAAAATTCTCTACACAAGGATACCTCCTTACTACGAATACGAATCCGAAAATTCGTATTCGCCGAAAAGTAGATATTTACCGAATATTCGTATTCGCCGAATACCATCACGAATATTAAAAACAAACTATTTATAACTAAACTGAACGCAAATTACGGTTTGGCTGTGCACCGTGTATCCGAACACAAATACGCACTACGTTGAGTTCTCAAGTTGTCAATTGTTACTTGTTTCACAGCGTAACATGAGTTCTTTCATCTAATTTCATTGGGTTATTAATAGGGTTAGGTGCTGGTTGTGCCTTTTAAACAAAATTTTCCGGTGGTAAATTTTAATTATTGAATCTCTTAGTAAAAAAAGAACAGTAGTGTATTATTTATTATTAAAGGAAACACATTATTTTTGTGAAGTCGCAATTTCAGAACCAAGTTCTGTGAATTATTAAACAATTTTTATTAATCAATTAGAAAAGACATACAGAAAAAATCAAATTAAAGAAAAAATATTTTGACTGTCTGTGGTTCGAGTCCCGGTGACAGTTAAAATATTTTTCGTTAGTTAGATTTTTTTCTAATTGATTAATAAAAATTGTTTATTATTCATTACCTTGTCGAATTATTTGTATTCGTATTCCCCGAATAGTAGGCTTTATATTCGTATTCGTATTCGTGAAAATAGTATTCGTTGCATCACTACTCCTTGCGTCATTTGTTTGATCGGTAAAAATAACGGCATAAAATAATTTAAGCCGTTTAAATATTTTCTGTAGTACGCCCCTGCAATTGTTATCTCGCGAACGTGGCTCGCCGCTGTGTACGTATGTAGATACGGACAGGAATGTTAAAAGCTATTTAATATAATGCCTTGTTAGGTTCGTCTTATTTATATCACCTTACCGCTGGCGGATGGCCGTCCGCTGCTAATGGCGGCGGGCCGAGGCACCACCCCCGCCAATCAGGGCTAATGAAGTGGTCCAACAGGCGACATTTCTTCCGATTGTTGCGTCGGTCTCGCAGGGTCTAGCAAGCCGGATGTGCAGGACGCAAAGCACGACGCAAAGCACGACACAAAGCACGGCACAAAGCAAAGAAAGTGACCTCAACGTAGATATTAACAAAAGTGACGTTCCCAGGTCACGGATTGGCAGACCGCGGCTTCCAGCGGCGACTGTTCAACCCTTCTACGAAACATTCTCAGACAAACGTTCTATTGTACGAATCAAATAAAAGATAAGCTAAGAAACTTGCTTACAATAGGCAGTAGATTGAATGCAGTGAAGATGAGATCCCTCAGACGTATGTGTGACAAATCCATGTATAATAGAGTAAAGAATTAAGATATTAGGAATGAATGTAAAGCTCATCGTAGCATAATACATGGAATAAAAAACTTACCCATAAACACCAAGTTTTTACAATACTCCCTTTCTCATTTTCGGGTTTCGTGTCTACCATATGCGTCGGAATCTCCATACAACTTTCAAGTTGTATGAAAAAACCATTAAAAATTTGAAAAATCTAAAATTATACTACAATTATTATTTTTTTTAACGAAAATTTGATAGATCTTCTTGATCGTCGCCACGAGTCTACTTGCAAAGTTTCAGCTCGGTTGGATCACGGGAAAAGGGTTAAAAATCGATTCAAAGTTTTTCGTCAGATGCCACCAGTTAAAAGAAAGGAAGTAAAAATAGGGTCGCTCAGGTGGTTTGGGCATATTGAGCGAATGAATGAGGAAAGAACGGTAAGAAAGATATGTAATGCGAGTGTTGGCGGCGCCAGAAAAACAGGGCGATCACGGAAGACGTGGCACGACCAGATTAATCAGATACTGGAAGACGGTCCTGTCAGAAGCCTCAACAACCGTCGAGCTTGCATGCGAAGATGTATGAATGTAGATGAAGCGAAAGTATGGCGCTCTATCCTCTCTGCCTACCCCCACGGGGAAACGGAGTGATGGTAAGTTAGTTGGTTAGTTAGATATGATGCCAGTATTAAAGAATAAGTGATTTCAGAGAAGAAAATATTTTGAAAGAAATTCTAAAAAATGATCCAGTTTTTATATACACATTGAGGTTAATAAGATTTTCAATAAAATAAAAGTATAAAATTGCGCAATCCACCATTTTAACTGAAACACCGGTCAGAGCGAATGACTTCACGCCTCAGTACCCATCACCGTGTCTTTGAACCGTTGCCATAGACACAATGCAATGTTTACTGAGGCTTGACGTCACGTAGACGAAATGACGGCTGCGGGCGTTTTTGCGAGAAATTAAAAATATGTAGATGAAAATGCAATTATTTGCGTAGACTTGGTTTATTAGTGAAACAATGTTATTTTCGGTAATAGTAGACGTACCTACAATATAGAATGTTATTTCAAAATCTGTCATCATGCCTATTGAGGAGTAGGCTGAAATAAGTGCAATTGATCAAAAATGTCAAAAGAACTTACGGGCATATAAAGTATTTAAGTTAATGCCAAATTCATTTGCAACTTACCTACATATTTCAAAATAATTTTATTGCGTGCTTTATTATTTGGCCATTATTATAAAAGTGTTAAATGTTTAAATATTTATTTTCGGCACAAATAATTATTTATTACGTTCAGATTTAAATAAAATTAGGTGTTTGCCACGTTCATCTTGGATGTAATATACTTTACCAATTTTGGCCCTTTATGCCTACTGAAATTTTTAGTAATGATAGAATAAATATAGATATTTCAAGCATAATTGTATCACTTTATATTTAGAAGTAGTCCCACTTAATTTTAAAGTCTTAAATAGCAAACAAGAAGACAAAAACAACCTGAAAATTTTTATTTCAAAGACCCCAAAACTTTGTAAAAAAAAATTGTTGTTCCTCGACGCTAAATTTATTATAACACGTCGTCTTCTTACAACAATAATTTGTGATAGGCTTAAATATTTTAATTAAGGATAAATTATAAAAGTCTCATAGAGACAAAGAGAAGATGGTCTCTTATACAGTGGCTCAGGGCTTACAACCTGTATGAGCTGACTTAAGTGATCACTCTACACAATGCAATGTTCACCAATTCCTGAGCCATCGAATAAGAGATTTCCATTCACTTTTCTCATATATAAATTAGCGTCTGTGAGACTTCTATAATATATCCTTAATTAATTAATTAATTAATTGTGTATATCTTATTTACTTAATCTAATGTCTTATATTTTTGTCTTTTTGTATTGTTTATATCTATCTTATTTACTTAAATTAATGTTTTAATTTTTATAACTTAATCTAATGTTTCTTTGTCTATATCTTACTTATTTATTCTTATGTAATACAGCCACTATTAAGTTTGTACAATTACCAAAAAAATTTAATTTAAAAAAAATTAATCATCCCCTGCGGACAAAATCCAGTAAACGTGTTCTTAGGACATACTTTCATATAAAAATATTGTTTAAATATTTTGCCCTGTATTTTGCTGCCAGTTACAGATTTGTAAGACCTCCCTTCATTTCTCTTATTTTTCCGTTTTCTATTGCGAGTCCGCAAACATTCAAAAGCCTCTCATTGTAACACACACACATTGAGTTTTTTCTTCTTAAAGTATGGTTGTAATTCAGCAAAACAACTTAACTTCTTAAAGTGTGGTTGTAAGTCATCATCACAACTGTTTGAGAATGACATTTTTGTACAAGCACTCACATAAAACTATATAATATATATAACTATAATTATAGTATATTATAACTTTAGTTAGATAGCGTGGTGGGTGAATTGTTAAACGAACTACATTATTCTACCCATTTTTCTCGAAATTCCCTTTCCCGGATTGGTGGCAAAAATATCTCAAAAACTGTTGGACCGATTTTATTTAAATTTTGCACGCATGTTAATAATAACATTATCTATGACGTAGTTACAATTTTTTTTGATAAATCCTGGCAACATGATTATCTCCACCAGCTGCGCGCGTCACGGAGAAGGTCATTTGCGGAATTATATGAAGAATTTTGTCTCTATCTCATTTATATCAAATTGTACAGCTTTCCTCTTCCTTGTTTATTTATTTTATTTCAACAGTTTACACCTATTACAATAAAATGATCTTATACATAGCTAGATAACACAGTGTGCAATATTTTTTGCTAAATATATCCTTAATTAAGAATGACAATTATAACACTACTAGCTGTAACCCGTCAAAAACGGCGGTACTTTTATTTCATGTCTAAGGAATAAGTATTCATTTATTTTATGAAAAAAAAAATTTTTCATAAAAAAAAATTTGGAAAAAATCATTGTTTTTTTAAATTTTGAATTTTTAAGTTTTTTTTACTATAAAAAGTTACGAACGGTATACGAAGTTACGCGGACGGACGGACAAACAGACAACAAAATTATTACAATTGGGATGCATAACAATGTGAACAAAGACATGCATTTATGAACAAATAAATCGAATAAATTAATCGTAAAATGTTCATTAAAGAGATATCTATCGGTATCGATTCAGGTTCACATAGAGAATATCTGCAATTTTTTCATACTTGTTAGTATTAAAAGTCTGTTGATCGTGAAGTATTTTTGGTGAGATGTGCTATATGTAGGTATTACCATTCGTTAGTTTATCAATTGTGTTTGAAAAAAATTGTTTTTTTTTAGAATCGCGCTATAGATAATACAAAAACTTACTTACATTCATAAAACCATATATATAGCAGTTCTTTTCTTGATTAACTATCGCTGGAATCACAAAGGCGCTGGCGACACACGCCGCACGATTTTTCTTTCTATGGTAATAGTCCGATGTCGATCTCTTTTTGTAGGTAATGTCACTTTCTCGATATTTTCAAAATTTACGAGAATAGCCCAGTTGATTCCAGATTCGTGTGGACCGTTCGAGAGTGCGTAATTATGCCTAAAAAATTTAAAGATTTATTAAAATATGTAAGTTTTTTGCAAAAGAATTGTTGATTCAAAGTCATTTTATCAATTTCATAAAAAAATACGTTGTTGTGGTTAACAGTTTCCAAATTTTAAAAGATAATTTCTCAAATAATGTGGTGTCCCTTAGATAGTAAGATGGTCAAATACCAAATCTATATTGACCGATAGGTCAATGGACAAATATCAAATATGATTTGTAATGAATTGGACAAATGTCACAGATGATTGGTAGTCAAATGGTCAAGTCTTAAATATGGTTGTAAATCAAATAGATAAATGCCAATTATGATAAGTATTCCAATAAGCAAACGTTTAATATAATTAATAGTCAAACGCGAAAATCTTATACATTATGTCTCATAGCTAGTAGTAAAAACACTGGAGGAGTCTTCATAATTAAATTTTGAATAGAAAATATATTTTACACTTTGCGTGAAATGTCAACAGTTTAGGAGATATACGACATCAAAGTTTGCATTTTTTTAAATATTTCTGATCTACCTTCTATAAAACGTTGGAGAATCGAAAAAGTAACTTGTATCGATTATTTAAAATTCATTCGCTTTATTACATGTCAAATATAATGAGGCATGCAGAAATTAGAACAATATTTTTTTGCAAGGTTTTAATAATTTTATTTTACTTGTTTCAAATCGAATGAATTTTTAAATACAATATAAATTACTGTCCTAATATTCTAACATTTTGCAATAGATGTCATAATTTATTTTAAAAATATGCAAACTTCAATCTCCTTAACTATTGATATTAAGTGTAAAAAATATTTTCTATTCGAATTTTTTATTTTATTTATTCTTTAAGTAAGTAATACGAGAATTAATATTTTTTATATAAACAGAATTACATAATTTTCATTCAATGCATTTTTTTGCTTCCTCTTAAAAATTGCTATATTTTTTTCTCCCTAATGTCTCCTAGTAGTTGACTATACAACTTCATTCTGCTGTGCGTGACTGAATTTTTGATCTTATTTTCTTTCTGAAAGGTAATCTTATTTCAAGTTTACTTCTTGAGCAGTGGTCATTGTTCATGTTATTATTTATATTTCTTAAGAAAACAAACGTGTTTTTTCTATTAATAATTTATATATATAAATATAGAAGTACAATAAATAAACTAATTTGTCTGAATGATCATTTTATTATTATTATTATTTATTTACTTATTTAATTGATAATACATATAATCTTCATAACAATATTAACAATTCATTTTTTTATATGTTATATCTCACAACCTCACCAAAAAGAATTAAGATTCACACAATCATAATGGTAGTGTAATCTAATTTAATAAACGATGAGAATTAGGTAATACACTCTCTATCTAATATATCTAAAATCTTTTAATAGGCAGTCAAAAGAGATTAAATTCCATCACAAAAGTCAATAAATGAGAATCCATTCGGGTTCACCGGGGGAATATGCACACAAGATGCAACCGCAATATATCCACCATTATACAAAGTAAATTGAACAAATCGAGTAATTGCATAGGTATCTTTATCGATTCGAGGGAGGTACTCGACAGTATCTCCCATGAACAACTCGTATCAGAACCAAAAGAAAACGGAATTGACCACACAGCCCCAAGCGGGTAAAAAGCCACTCATCGAACAGACCTCAGATAATCAGATCAAATGAATCTCTAAGTAATCCACCAATAGGTGAATTTGGAATCTCCCAAGGTACGGTCCCCAGACCTCTACTATTTCTCACTCAGGTAAAGACATATCTCAGCAAAATCAACGGTTATTCGTAAACTGTCTAGCATCACTTTGAATGAAGAAGACCCCCGAAATTTTAGCTACTAGCTAGGAGACACCCTGTATGTGGTTGGTAGTCAAATGGTCAAGTGTCAAACATGATTGGTAGTCAAATATGACGTCATAACATCGCACCTACCGGTATTACTTGTCTCGTTGCAATCCTGCACAGTTTGTCGCAGTTTAGTTATGTTGTTTTAAAAGGCGGATCCGACCTTTAATTGCGGAGTCGGTTCGTCCCAGACGGGCCGGCTCTCTTTATCGGTCGCACGGCGTGCCCCGGCGGGGAGCAGAGTGCCCGGTACCTACCTAATGAATGCGGCGTTATATATCACGGCACGAATAAAGATAGCGTCAGAGTGGTCCAGAGAATGAGCAGGACTGGGGTTGAATACGGTTAATTCTAAATAAATATAAATACAATATCGTATATGATATTTTAAAAATACTCTTACTATTCAGAATTTTTTAAGTATGTTCAAAATTTTAAAGAACACAATACTGGATTTTATCCCAGGGGGACATCATATATCATGATTTTTTTTTGAGTTCATAGGGCTAACGACCTGTCTGACTAAATGTTAAGAAAGCTGCGATTTTTAAGAACTTTATGTTATACATCTTTAGTATGTATAAAAAACCTCGTACCTTGTTGTTTTCCTTGCGTAGCTATGTTCCAACTCAAGGTATACAACATAAACTGGAATTAAATTAATGACAGTTCTCCATCAACGGATAAAAAGTCTAAAACATACATTAATTACAATACCTACCTACGTACCGAATTACATTTTGCTTATTGTATTCCTATGTTGTATGTTGTATTCTGTACTATGTTGTATTATTGCGTAGCTATGTTCCAACTCAAGGTATACAACACAAACAATAATTACATTAATGACAGTTCTCCATCTACGGATAAAAATTCTAAAACACACATTAACTACAGTACCTACCCAAGTACCGAATTGCATTTTGCTTGTATTATATTAAAAAGAGAAGATCACCTGCCATGATAACACTTTATGAATTTGATTGCAATTATTATGAAAAATACGTCAGCAAATAGAAAATAATCTAAATAACGGCGCCCGGAGCATATGAAATTTTCATAACAGCATTTTTTTAATAAGAGCGCACGGAGAGGGAAGATGGACCCACCACATACATATCCAGGACCGAGCGATAGCTCCAAAATCGGCTCTGTACTCTTGCCACGCAATTCGCTATTTTTTTATGCTAAAGTGGTCATCTTCCCCACGCCACTTAAACTCATATGAATGCAAGGCGTCCACACAAAACCGTTTCACTGTCAACAATATTAAACAAAACAGGAAATACAATGAGCCATGAAACATGGTATACAAAAGAAAATGAGTCGTAAGAAAATTAGGTGAGGGCAGAGACAAATGTATGAAATGATAATAAGCGCAAAATTGTACCGCAGAGACAGTTAAACACAATAGTATAGTCTCTTTCCCTAGGGAAAACAATAACATAATAATCTAATTTAGTTTACTTAAAACTGCATTTTTTGCATTGTACAATTAATAATAGATATAAAAATATGGTTTTGGAGACAAATTTCACGATATTCGATGTATCTTAGCCGAACAATACATCAAAAATTAAATAAAATAAAAAATAAAAATTGATTTGACCAAACATAAAGCAATCAAAGTTAGCTCTAGTACATTTTATACAGTTAATTAGTTCCGTTCATACACTTAGCTGATGGATTTTTCTATAAATACCTAATCAATTTTGTCTTCTGTTTGAATTTTTGACAGTTAAAAATTATGCAATTACCTACGTACTTGTTTACCTAGTGTGATGTTGATAACGATGTTACATATTCGAAATTATTGATTTAAATTGCCATTTTTTGATACATTAGTTTCATAGTATTTTTATATGATGATGCATTTTTTTTTGCGGTAAAAAAAATCGTGTATGAGGTTTATTTATAGGTAATTTTATCCAAAATATGAGAACAATATCGCAATATGTAGGTACTTACTTCATTTCCCTTTTAAAAATGTTTTGATTTTATCTTTTAAATTTATTTTTATGGTTTATTTTATCTTGTTATCTTGTTTATCTGGTGTATTGGTTTAATTATCTTTATTTTACTCTATTATTTATTTGTTAAAGGTTTCTAAGTATTACTGTTTGTGTACCTACTAATTATATCGTTACATTTATATTGTAAATTTATTTGAAATATGTTTTATTTCTTTTATTTTTTTTAAAATAATTTACTGTAAAACTTATTTTATGTTAGGTATGTAAAAATCCTTATAATTTTATTTTACTGTAAAAGCCAACTAGGGCGTTGATTATATAATAAATAATAAAGGACCGATAATTTATGTACCCACTATTTATTTTCATATGTTGCCTAAAATCTAACTCCGGCCCTGTCTGCCAAGCTTTACCAAAAATATCGTAAGTAAATCGAGTGGAATGAATTTATCGAGTTTGTTTTGACACGGGCCGATAGGGAGGGACACTTTGCCGTCAAATCCATTCTTTTATTTATGAACGTATCAAACTTTATTCGCCGTATAAATTGTCACTACTTATCATTTTAAGAGGCGAGAAAATATCTGCCAGCGCAAAGTTATGATTTTGGAAATAAGAGTACGTTCAATATTTTAAATTGTTAAAACGACACATTTTAAGAGATAACTCCGACACTTTCGTCTGGGGTCGTCGGGCGAAAGCGGCCAACTGTAATTTCTGTTTATACTAATATCAATGCGTTTGTATGCACTTTCAAATCTCAAAATATCTCTAGAATCTCATTATAATTTTTTAACCTTTAACCGCTGTAGTCCATTTTATATTACACCATTAGTGTTCGGTATTCGCCTTCATTAATATTTTATTTATTAATTCATTTACGCCATTAAGGGTTTTTACAAAATGTAAGTACCTTAGGTACGTGATATTATGTCAATTTTACATTATAAATTAAAAAAGTGAGTAAGTTTTAAAAAGTTTAAGTAAGTAACGTGGGCATATCCACAATCGGTAGTATATGATATAATCATGTAACAATAAATAATGAACACTTCAAACAATGTGTTTAGAAATTCTTACATAATGAATGCCCAAGAAATACAAATATAAAAAAGTAATAATATAAAGTAGAAAGCAACTACATATCAATAGAACAAGCTTAATAAGTATAATAATAAAAAAAATCATAACACACATATATTCGTCTGTTCGTAAAAGACGTTTGATATTCGCGAATTTTGTATCTCTGGCATTTACAGCACGACCCGTCTTCTTCGTTCCTCGCCTACAACTTATCAGTTGAAACCTACCACTTCTCCAGCGAAGTTTTATTGTTTCGCCGTACTTAACTGATTGTCGAACTCAACTTTTCGGAAGAATTTTATCGTGCAGCTATCATCGGATTGCAGCGAAGTATTGGTAATGTCAAATTCGTTGACCGTTGGAGTTCGTTTCGGATTCTGGAGGAAAGAAACATTCTCGGTAGTGGCGCTTCGAGAATCTCATCTTGTTCCCTTTCATCCCTTAAATTTACAGTCCACGCAACATCATTTTTCCGTATTACCCTTCGCCCCCTTTCCCGATTTTCCGTCACAACGATCTTCAACCCCTTTCCTTGATCCCGACGATTTGCGTTGGGTACGATAAGTATGACGGGGTTAAGAATTTGCATACTGTTAACTATTAAATCGCTTGTTAACTTCAATGTTGTAATTTTATTTAAAGAAGTGAAAAACGCGACATTTGAGATGCGGATCTATAGAATTAACTAGATGGATAAAGTTATAAATGAATATGTTGTGGTAATACTTTAAATAATAAAATTCCAAAAATCAAAATATGTCGGACATGTATTGTACTGTACGACAAATCAGATTGTGGCTATACTGAAGATCGCTCGACTACGCCGGGTCTGACAAGTCCATGTCCAAGGTACATATATGTAGAGGGCAACCCTAAGGGACGTGGCTACAAAGAAGCCCTCAAAGAATATCGTCTGAAAATATTGGAAAAAAAACTTGGAGTTTGATGACAGTAGAATGATCACGTGGATGACAACCTATTTGAGGTAAAAATCCTCAATGGATCACAACCTTCTCAAAATTCAGGGAAAATTTTCTAAAAATCGAGGCCTTAGAAGAAATAAAGCATCGTGTCTGAAGAACCTGACCCAACAGTTTGAACAGTAGAACCTTTTCTCTCTAAGAGTCTCTTCTAATTCTATAAAATTAGCTAAAACACTAAGGCCTGAGAGGTTGCACTAGATTTTCGTACTGTATTTTATGTACCCTACAACAGCAACGTAGTTCGAAATAGCGGGATGAACCAATCTGATGCCAGGGAGACCACAGGATACCAGTTGAAGGTTAATACGATTTTTAAATAAATCACAAAATGAAATAATCAGTATTTTACAAAACAATATTTAAATCATTCAAAATCCAGCGGATTCCAATATTGTTTTAATTTTTTTCAGACAAAATCCATCAAGCATTATTTATTCAGTACCAATAAATAAAATGATACTAAAATAATAAACATGTTATTTGTAATTTTGTTTCTCATTGTCATCTCTATCATCTGTCAGTTTCAGCGAATGAAGATAGAATCTTACTTCTAAGTGTCAGATGCTTACTGGGCACAGTCCGTACCTACCCGTCATCAGACAGGCAGTTCTATCATACTTAAGATGGTGATTAGCTAAACCCTATAAAAATTAGCTAAAATCCTACTAATTGTGACTAATACGGAATTCTTTTGAATAAATTAAACACGTCAACTTACATTGTATAAAACCACTATTTATTTGTTAATATGCCAACCGGTTTCGCTTTAATCAAAGAAATGCACATATATAATATAATGAGGGAGGCAAAATATAAATTACATATAAAAAAAGAGCGACAAAATATAAAATTACACATATATAGGAGAAAGAAAGAGACAAATTAAGACAAGAGACAGAACGCCGGGGGAAGGGGAGAGGTAATACAAGAATAATGGGTATTAGTTGGATTTAAAAGCGAAAATATTTAATATATTATTATCGGATGAAAGTAATTGGAATACTTTTTTTAAATAAAGATGCGAACAAGTAATACGTGTCACATCAATATTCTTACTATTTTAACGTACTTTAACGTAGTTTTTGTGGGACACGAAAAGAGGAATAGGCCGGCCATATTTTTATAAGCCAAAGAAAGACGATTGGAGGCCTACATCCAGCAGTGGAGACATGGCTGAAGAAGAAGAATTGTGACTATGATTGTGCGATTCTTATTTGATTGTGACGATGATTCATTTATCAGATTTAACTGTTTGTATAATAATCACTTAACAATCATCACAAATAGCACAATCACAGGCACAATTACGGCTTAGCTCATCACTACTACATTATAAGATATCACAAAAGAATCACGTATTGGCCACTATGGTACATGTTCTTTACTTAGAAATATTAAGCACACGTTGTATAAAAGAACACCTTAGAATGTTCGCGCCCGAAATCGTCCTTTGAAATCTTGCTTGAATTTTGAATTCTTTTTTGTTGTCATTATGTCTAAAACTGGATCTTCTATCGCGTGGGCACTTCGTCGTGGATCTTTTGACGTGTCACGCTTTAAAAATCATAATGTCTATTAATAATGGCACCAAACTTAAAAGATTAATACCTATTCAGTCGGAACTCGCCAGTGGGTGATTGGTACAACACTGGACTACCAGATCGTAAAACTCCCAGTCGTATAAGATTATTGTTCGAATGTTTATTGCCCATGAGTGGTCACCTACTCGATCTAGGTCCGCTTCCAACGCCCAAGGGATTCTTCTGTGGCGTAGATGAGTTCATTTGAACTGCCTTGTGCGAGAGCCTTTTCCAGAATCCAACAGCCTCAGTTATCTCTGAAGTGAATTTCTTGAACACCTTACTTTAAGAATAAAGTAAGGTGGTCTAATTCCTTAAGAGAACTTAAGGAGTTAGACCACCTTGAGAACTTGAAATTTCGGTAGGAATTGGGTGAATTTTTACAAGGAGGCGAATTTTTTTTCGGCACTTGTTAAGATTATATTAAACTATTATTTTATTAGAAAATTGTTGTAAAAAAAATGGCGCTCGCCGCCGTGACTGAAATGCAATGTTACCCGATACAAATTTATTTATATATGTTCAAACGTCTTTTGCAGAAGAACTTGAGCGATTTTTTTTTTTATTTCGTATCGTGTTCAGTGTTACTAGGTACTTGAAGCACTAGATCATTAAAGTTGTTTTATGTAGGTATATATTTCATAAACAAATTGTATATCATTCAAACTCGCCTTTTATATATAAGAAGATGAATATACGAAGACTTCACAGAATCGAGGAGTAGGTAAATCAGTCATGTTGATATTTTCTCTTTTTCAATGCTTAAACAACATGTCTTCGAAGTTGTATTGACATAATTATAAAATTGTGTGCAATATTTACACCATTTTGTGTATGTTTCAATTAATTTTTTGTCTTAATTTTACTGTTAATTTTTTGTTGTTGTTATATATAAACTGCATATTGTAGATATTTATGAAATAATGCAAAATATCATAAATGCGATTATTTATAAAATAAATCCATACGAATATAATTATTCACCAGACACTAGCTCCTATCAAGTAGATTTTGATACACTCAAATGGCACCAAATAATTTATTCAACTGGCACCAAATAATTTCAACTCGATGAATCAGCTGTAATGGCACCTAATAATTTCCGCTCGATGAATTACCTTAAATGATTGATGATAGTTTCCGTTCTATGAATTGTTTCAAATAATTTCTGATCGGTGTCGGCACGTCATCTTTAGAGTAACTATTGACTACAAACTACGATGGTACTGACATGGAAAAGCGAAGTACATGAAGAGATACCTAGATTGCTAGTAACCAAATGATTGGATTAACTTTATAAATTTTAGCGATCGTATGCACAGAGAACAGATGATTTTGGGAAGGTGTTCAGAAGGTTAATTTTCAGATATCAAATGAATAGTCAAACAAATATCTAAACCGTAGTTGTTGAAGTGTAAAAATTTTCACGTTCAAAGGCGAGTTTTTTTTTAGCAACAATTTAAAACCGCCCAGGGACGTGGATTTTTATAACAAAGAATATTGCTACCATTCTTCTATACACAGGCGTTTCGTGGTAATCAAATATTTATAATATACAGATTTGGTTCAAAATCCCTAAATTAATTTGCTTAAATTAATTTTTCACAGTTTAAATGCCAATTTACATTTTTTTAGTTAAACCCATACAGCGGACAAAAAAAAACTGTGTAAGTTTTTAGACGAATGAAAACATATGAAAGGGTGCCTCATAGAAAAAATAATAATCAATCATAGATTTTTGAAGCACCCTAATTTAGATCTTGTACGTTTTCAGCGCGTAAAGACATCGTAGTGAGATGTCCAAACCCGTATAAAACTCATTTGTATCATTTTATGGGTTTGGCGCTTTCTGCAAAACCACGTCTAATTAACATTCATTTGACAGTATTTTGTTTAACATTTCCGCCTGCGTATAATATTCTTTTATTCTCCGCGTAAACCCATGTAGTGCCACACGATACCTTGATAGCTTTTAAGAACCGGTAGTCGCAAGTCTTTAGTTCGGGAGCCCCGAATCGATTTAATAGGACTAATTTAAAGGGGCATTCTTTTATATTGCACCATCCGCATTTACTACTTTATTACTTGATTATATATAGGAATGCTGGCCGACGTTTTACTTAGGCGGATTGGTCAGGTACCAACAGCCCGGTGTGGACAGAGGCTAGTCGAAATCAAACCGAAATCATTTAAAAATATTTTTATATAAGCATGATATCTGATATCTGATAACATAATTATTGGATGTTGACCCAATTGCAGAGGGATAATTATTAATTATAATAAATTACAGAAATCTCCCAGAATCGAAGCTATTTATATGGGTAGCGTATATGGAAGATTATAGAGTGACCCAGGGCTTGTGACCTGTGTGAGCCAGCTTAATGGATCACTATACATAATGCAATATTCGTCAATTCCACCTTAAGGGGGGTAAGGAATATATTTATTTTTTTGCATTTTATTTTTAATTTTTTAAATGAATGTATAACATCGTAAGAATCATCATCATCACTCTTGGCACTACAACCCTAGGTGGGTCTTGGCCTCCTCAATAATCTTCCTCCACTCATCTCGGTCTAGTGCCAGCTCTCTCCAGTTCCGAAGCTCTAAGGCAGAGATGTCTTTGAGGACGTTGTCACTCCATCTTAATTTTGGCCTTCCTAAGCTCCTTCGCCCTGTTGGCCTTGAGTTCAGCAGGGAATTTAGTGCTTGATGCTCGGACATTCTCTCCACATGACCCAGCCACCGAAATCTTCCCAATTTTATAAATTTTGTGACGTTTGGCTCCTTAAACAGAGTATAGAGCTCATTGTTGTAACGTCTGCGCCAAATTTTCAAGTTTGTGTTTTCTGGGGTATTATGCCGTGTTGTTACGACGTTTCGGATCCCATTGCAAGGTCCATCATCAGGGCTAATACCCCAGAAAACACAAACCTGAAAATTCTGAGTGGCCGTGAAAACCTAATAACAGTCTGCGCCAAAGTCCATGTTCTAGAATACGCCTCAAAATTTTGCTTTCAAAAACGTCCAGTGCTCGCTCATTCCTCTTAGTTAGTACCCACGTCTCAGCTGCGTACGTGAGCACTAGCCTAATAAGCGTTTTGTTCACTAATATCTTGGTGTTTCTGGACAGCAGTCTGGATTTTATCTTGTATTGTAAGAATATTGTATCAAAATGTCGAGTCAATCGGAGCAAAATTGACGAAATTTGAACATTTGAGCGATACTCAGACTGATTTTCTATACCTGCTCGGGCATCTGAGGGACGCGCTTACCTGATGATTACCGGATGCGCTATTGTATTAGAAGAGTTTTGAGACAAAAAGATGCTCTAGATCTTCTTGATGAAAGTTCTTTGCTGTATGGACCTGGCATCAACGACTATGTGTAAGAATAAAATAGTTGTCGTTTTATTTTGAATTTTAAACTGTGCAAAACTTTAAAGCGTTTTTCTGAAACTGGACATTTTTGAAGTCCGTGTACGCCATAACTCAAAATCACTAGACCGATCGTTTTGAAATTTTGCACAATAGTTCTTCACGTAATCACCACCAGCCAGTAATGCCGTCAGCTCGTTTTGGCTTGTAAGAAGCTACCAAAAATTGAAAAATCGAAAAAAAAATCTTCACGGCGTTACCTTGAGAAACATCTCTTTTAACAAATGGATTTAGATTTTTTTATTTCAGGTGATTTTGTTTCGAGTTAACCAGCACTACCTGTATCGCCAAAAAAAATCTTGAGAACATGCCTTTTTTTCACCCCTCCCCCTCCCTTAAAAACAACCACATCTTATCATTTTTCTAATGCTGCTTTATATATTGTAACGAAATGGCAATAGAGATTTCGTACAGAATGCCTCGTAATATGTCAATGACGAAAATAACATGGAAGCCTCTAGCACAGTCTACCACACTCTCGTATAATCTACAAGCCTGAAATAGCCGAGAAGCTACGAGACCCTTCTCCTTAACTCTAGAATAATCTATAAAGTTCGAAAGTACCAGCATTTGGGTATAAATACGGAACTACGCCGCGGCGCAGAGTAGAGTCGTCGTGTTTAGACATTTCGTTCGGTGCGAAGTCGGCCACGAGCCGCGAGGCGACGGCCAGGGTGGCCAGTCGTGAGATAATTGAAGCGATAAATTAAGCTAAATAAACCATTGCGAATTCTGTGTGCGAGAATGGAATATGCTACGAGCGATAATAAAGAGTTAATAGACGAAGTGATAAATTACGAAATAGTGTGATTTGAAGAATTGCGTTAAGTTTAATTCGTGTTAAGTGTCTATGTACATTGAATAATTAATTAATCATTAATTAATTAATAGTTAATTTCCAGTGTTTTCATTTACCTCCCGCAGCCACGACACGTGACAATATTTTCATTTTACTTTAATTCTCAAGCATCCCGCAGTACTGGCAGCTTTATTTGCTTATTCTCTACACTACTGCTTGATATTTCCACGCCCAAGTAGAGCTCTTTCCTTTTAAGAAAGACAATCGAATTAGTATGTGTAAGCCATACGTTCGAGGCGCATTATTTCGTTGTGTTGGTGTTTATAATCGTCTACTCCAACGCAACGAAACAATGTGCCTCGTACGCACGGTTAACACGTACTAATTCGATTTTCCTTCTCAAATGTAATGAGGTCTACTTGAATCGCATTACTTGATCTATGGTTTTATTATCTACTACAAGTTGGCGGCGTGCTGGCTGGTTTGAAGTTACCATGCTTTTTGCCTTGTCTAGGGAGATTTTCATGTTGAATCATAGTGCCGAGATGAGGAATTCGAGATTTTATAGAAAACATAGCATATAAATTTATGGGAAATTTTTGGAAGGAATACATAAAATCCAGAATTCAGTAGGTACCTACCAACATTATAAAGAGTAACGCCGGCCGCACACTGGATGCGTTTTCGTACGAAATTGAGTAGTACGTATACGTAAGAATACGCAAGTACATTCCTGACCTTCGAAGTAGTATTGAACATCGCACACTGTACACGATTTAGTAGTGCGCGTACGCACGTACAGATACGACGTCCGACACGATCCGGATTTGTTCGGAAATTTTTGCGATTTTGTACGATGGATATTGAAAAAATTTTCAATTTGATACATGACCACAAATGTTTGTGGGACCAAACTGATTCAACTACGTGACCATCAGCGCAGATCATGGCGGAGAATCTTTAAAGAACTAAAAATACCCGTAAGTTAAATAATTTGGTTTAATGAAAGTGAGGTATAATTATGTACTTCGAACAAAAAACTTTTAAATATTTCTCCGATGTTATGAGCTCTCATTGCACTTCGATTCTCCCCAGCATTTGTGAATCTATTAGATAGAAGATAGATAGTCGTGAAATTTGTCATTATTTAAGTCTGCCATAATAGAGTTTTCCAGAAGATACAGATTATTCATTTGGCACAAACGTTATTGGAGCAATGCGAAAAGTAACTGATCGTGATCGTATGTGCGCGCATAATACGTACGGAAATAATCGTACGAATACGTACGTAATAATTCGTATCCAAAGTGCGGCCGGCCTAATCCTCGGTGACTGCATTCAAATATTTTTTTTTATTTTTTGGATATTGCTGCCTTTGCTTTTCATCGGTAGCGAAAATTCTTTTAATGAATCGATTAATATTTATAATACAAATAAATTCACCTAAGTTTTAATATAAATGTAATTATATAAATCAGTATAATTAATCGCTGAATATAAATAGTGAAAATTATAATTAATAGGATTGAGCACTTGGATTAGTCAGAGCCGCACTTATCGCAGTTTATCCATTAACCAAATTAGATATACCTATTGGAAATTAAATACAAACAACTTAATGTGACAGAAAATGTATGAGGTATTATAAAGACCTTTAAAAGTCCAACGACGGCTTTATTGTAATCAAAATTACCTGCATTTTAAGTGACTCGGTCGTCGTCTATCAGGGCTGTGCCAAGGGATTAAAAAACAATTGTTCTTTCATTTATTAGGTCACAAAAACGAAGATTTTAATAGTTTATTTTTTTATTTCATTTCATTTCTATACATAAAACATATTTATTTTAGGTTTAGTTTTACTATGCCTGTCTCACTAGAAAACTCTGCGTTGGGACAGGCAAAATTTACAATTAGGATTTAATTACACGCAAGTAACTTATATATTAAAGCAAAAGATCAATATTTGTCTACATTTTGCTAAAAATAACAGTGTTTACATGAAATCATGATTAGGTACACCAATATAATATGTTACCTGGCTAAAGTACCTAACAGGCGTGTGGAAATAAGTGTGACCACAGACGTGTGAATATTCTGGGAAGACGAATATAAAGTGTTCCACAGACAAGCGATTAATACAAAATTATTGTTAATTAAAGAATCGTGCTCCAATTTAATTCGTGTGCAGCAACTTTGGTAAATAAATAAAACTTTGATTAATTTCAAAGGTTTAATTTATCATTCACGGCTATGATATACCATACAGGGTGTCCCGGATCTCGACGTCATAATAGTTATCAGAACAATATTTAAAAAAATCTAATTCACGTGTTTTAAAAATCATAAGCATTTTAAAAAAAATTTAAAAATCTACACCCTCTGACGTCTTTCCACTCCTGTTGCTGCAAATCTTTATTTTTCTTAATTTTTTTTTATTATTATGTAATCCTGAATAATGTTTCTCTAAACTTTTATCCAAAATTCAAAGCCAACTGCTCCAGCTTGGAAGAAAATGTCACTTTTTGACCAAACCAAGTATTCAAAATCAATACTTTTCCCAGTTTTAACACTGAATGTTTTTTATTTTATATATAGAATATATATATATACTATATATTTCTTATAAGATATATGTATACTATGGATTACCACCGTGACAAAAATATTTGTAGTGTCAACATTTTGAATACAAGTCTTACGGACACCACTGACCGCAACGAGCATAGTTTAATACATTAAAGCAAAAGCAATTTCAGCGGATTCGCTTGGCGCACAAATGATTGGGTGACCTACAGCAGTGGCGTGTGCAGTGGGTATAAACTAGGTATGCTGTAAACGACTATACACATATATTAAAATATATATATAGATATATATCTATATATATATTATATATATATATTATATATATATAACGAATATACCTATAAGGGTATATACATTAAAAAAAAAATTAACTGTATATAATGAACTTCTGCTAGTAGTTTCAATCCACAAAAATAACTGCACTATAAAAGAAGTAAGAAAATAGGTAATACGGACAAAAATTTCAATATATTTCGAAAACGATTTATACCTATATAATTTAATCGGGAACAATTTCAAATATGCGTTTCTTTTCACAAAAGTAAATAAAACATCTTATGATATCATCGATGACAATGTCATCGTAAATAAACATTATGATATGGTAGGATTTACATTCACCATAGAAATGACAAATAATATGTTTGTATATTTCAACATCCCATTTTCAATAGAGAGGACAGTTACAAACTATCAAGTATTTGGCGCCCTGTTCTAACGACATTGATTCAACCCTTGAGAGAAGTCGCAGTAAAATTCACCAACGTAACTAGTATTGTGTAATAACACACTGGCGACCTCTTTTGTAGAAGAGAACACTCCACAACAAAGTGAATACAATTTACGCCCTAGAAAGCAGCACCTAATCAGTCCGACCTCCACCTCCACGGGTAAAGGTCGTCCTCTTGATGACGTTGGATAAGTATCCAACGAAACGTCGAGATTCGCTTCTCGGTAACACATACTGTGCGTATAAAATATCCGAAATTACAGTTAAATATGTGTAACGACCGTAATAACAACCTTAACTCTTTAAAGGATTATTTAATTAATTTTTGTTTTGCAGAATCTTTACTAATGCAAAGCTTTTTTGCTTGTATGCGCTGAACGCCATTGCCTACCAGTACGTAGGTCAGTGTAGGCTAGCTTTGGTTTTTGACAACCCTGTCTGTCGAAGGTCTCGTTTGTTTGATGGCATTGTGTGTTTTAAGTGTTATTGTTTGTGAGGTTTGTTTTTGTTGTTTCCCCCCCCCCCCCCCTCCCATCCAGCCTGGCGCCCTCCGGCTCACCCTCTAGGCCCCGATAGCCGCCACCAACAAATCCTTTTCGAGCCATTAAACACTTCACGGCTATTTCGTCAATTGGTTGTTTTTAAAACGGAGATATAGATTTGTCCCACGGTTTATGCGATCGCTTAATGTTTCCAAATTCCTGGCTACATCGTTTGCTGCAGCGTCGTAACAGCTGATTTTTAAAAATTTATTTTTATATTTAAATAATCGATAACTTATATCATAATATTTTGCAAAAAAAAAAAATTTTTTTTGTTAACAAGGTAAAATAACAAAGTAACAACTTTATATACATAAAAAAAGGAAATAGTTAGATTAATGATCGTAATAATTTTAAAAAAAATTACAAAGACAATATTTGACAATTCCAAATGTAATTGTATTCTACGTACTTTTTTTTATCTAAATATAATAATTTCGATATCTGTCTGTTCGTAACCCGCTGTAATTCACGGCTAAAAAACGAAATTACACGGCTGGAGAAAGTCTCTAACCTCGGACGCGCGAATGGCAATGCGGCAACTAACAGACATAACCACCACCACTTCTCCATGGCCCGTCAAAAATATACTATATATACTACATATTGTAAAAGCAGGGCTTATCTAGGACGCGATCCATTAATTTACATGCTTATCATTATTATTATGTATAAATATGTGGCAGTAATGCAACTCACATATGGAACAAGATGTAAAAATTAAACTTATATTATATATAAACTTCAAAATTTTGATAGATGTGGTAGTCTGTCACGGGTGGAATTGTGAACGTTACATTGTGTAAAGTGATCACTTAAGCCAGCCGTACGATATGTCGTACCTAAGTCCTATGAACACCGAAAAAATACTTCCATGCATACTTTCCCATATAAAAAAATAGTTTCGTATCTATGAGACATATATTAATTATTAAAAATCTTTAATACATATATCTTGATGAGTGATTCCCCTGGGGATAAAATCCAGTATAAATTAAATAGATTTGGAATTTTTGAACACACTAAAAATATTCTGAAAAATAGTTTACCGAAATTATCGATTATTAGAAAATTATTTACCAATAATTCAGTAATGGAATTCAAACATATTGCATGCTCTAGGCATTACCAACAATATTGTAAAAATTGCCAACATTGAATGTTTCATTGTAATGAATTACAATGTAATTAAAGTCTCACAGAAACGAAGCTATTTACATGAGAAACGTGCTTGTAAATCTCTTGTACTATGGCCCAGGGCTTACAAGCATACATGAGCTGGCGTAAGATCACTGTACTTTAAAAATATATAGGTATCATTATTAGCTGCGAAATCTACGTATGTTCATGAAAAAAGACTGCAGATTTCTCTAGCATAGTCAAATAAAATATACTGAAGGTTTCCAGACTTTCAATTCCAGAATAGAGCTTTCAAAAATTTGATAATGTGTGGATTTTATTACGACGGAATCGGTGAATGTTGCATTTTGCAGAGTGATCACCTAAGCCAGCTCATACGGCTTGTAAGCCATCGTATAAGAGACTTCCATGCACGTTTCTCATATAAATAGGTTCGTCTCTGTGATACTTCTATGATTCAATCTTAATTTAATAATAATCTCATTTAATTTTTAATTATTTTCTCATATTATTTTTTCTTCTGAATGAAGGTTTGAACTTTGTGGGGACATTATTATTAAAATAAACCGCAAATCACTTAAATTAGAAATACTTGAAATTAGAAAAAGTGTTAAAATTAATTCAAATATAATAAATACCCAGACAAAATTTGTGCACGACCCAATATTGAATGTTTTTCTACTTAAGATTCCATCCCCTTCAGATGACATTCCATAATTAACACCTCATTGTAACACATTGCATGGTTTATCTTTTTCAATTGTTAGTACACAAACAATCCTGAAGCAGAGAACATTGTTCTCGAAACATGTAGATTGTATATCTAATAAAGTGATTTGTGTTTTATTTTAATATTTTCTCATCTTGACCCAAAGCACGAGACTCGAACGCCAGAGGGTTTGTGTCGTTGCCGAGGTATTACAGATAAGCGGAATGGTTCCTGTAACTATCGGCAGATGGGATTGTTGGTGTTGCCGTCTGTGACGTGTGGTGACGCCACGGCTATCGGTGTGTTCAAATGCCCCCAGATAGCGCGCCACTATAATTGAATATTTGGATAGGAATTCGTCCGAGATTCTCATTCGTCAACGGTTTTAATTAGTCATAGCCTTTTCGGGCGACGTCTTCAAAAACGCACCAATCGCAGTCGGCCCTGGTCGCTTGGTTCTTTCGTTGGGTATCTTTGTTTTTATATTTGGATTCAGAATTAGTTACAATTTTAAGTTTAGGGGATTGGATGGCCATTTTTTGCCATAATAATGATTATGCAATTTCGACCAGGCCGGTGGAGGGTGAGATGTCTGGGGGTTCGAGGGGGAGAGGATGGGGTTTCTACTATATTTTCTTCAGGGTCATAAAGAGTAATTATGCAAAATAAGAATTAAATACGTGAAAATTCGTTGATTCTTACCCCGATAATTCGAAATTTTTCAAACCAGCAAGTTTCAAAATGTTAGTTTCATAGTAGATTAACCCCGTTAGTTCAAAAACTCCGCTATTTATTGTATCGATTTTTTCGCGAGTGAAAACAATATATGTCAATATCGCGTACTTCAGTAATAGAAATATCGCGATCTTTGTATTAGGATAATAAATATTGCGTTTTCGAAGTGATTTCTCGAAATATGCAAAAATAGAGACATTTTTCACATAATTAATGAGGTTTTTTGACGGGTATTATGATTTTCGGCGTATTTCGAATAGCGTCGTGAATTTTTTTATACCTTGAATTTCGAATTAACGAGGCTCTAATATATACAGAGATTATCTTTATATGTAGGCATAGGTTCTAGCTATGACCCATAGCTTATATTCATAGCTTCGTCTCTGTGAGACTTCTATAATTTATCTTAATTAATTATCCCTCTGGGGACAAAATCCAGTAAATGCATTCTCAATCATGTATTCTCATTCATTACGTAAAACTTCTTGCCAACGTTCTACAAATTTTTAGATGCCTCTACGATAGAAACCATTTAGTCCTGGCTGAAAGAATTCGTCATTCGAACAGAAGGAGGTGTCGAAAGTGCTCACTTTTATCTACTTGACAATCTTTTCTAAAGACCTGTAATTAAATGAAATAGTTAAAGCTAGTAAAGCGCAAAAATAAACATAATATCTTGTAGAGCAAAAAATTTTCTTTCGACTGAATTATATTAACCTTTATTTACCAATTTCTTTTTCTACGGGAACGCATTTTAAAATTTGAATAAAAGGATATCTACTTGTGTTAACACTTAATATTTCTATTAAAAAATTATAAGTTTTACTAATAATTTATAATTTTCAATTCAAAATTCAGGCAGAATATTTAATTTCATGTAGGCATGCATGCCAGTATGAAAATGTATATTGCATTTCATCATCATTCTTGGCGCTACAACCCTTGGTGGGTCTTGGCCTCCTCGATAATTTTCCTCCACTCATCTCGGTCTAGTGCCAGCTCTCTCCAGTTCCGAATGTCTAAGGCAGAGATATATTTGAGGACGTTGTCACTCCATCTTAATTTTGGCCTTCCTAAGCTCCTTCGCCCTATTGGCCTTGAGTTCAGCAGGGACTTTGGTGCTTGATGCTCGGACATTCTCTCCACATGACCCAGCCACCGAAGTCTTCCCAGTTTTATAAATTTTGTGACGTTTGGCTCCTTAAATAGAGTATAGAGCTCATTGTTGTAACGTCTGCGCCAAAGTCCATTTTCTAGAACCGGTCCGAAGATACGCCTCAAAATTTTCCTTTCAAAAACGTCCAGTGCTCGCTCATTCCTCTTAGTTAGTACCCCTGCGTAAGTGAGCACTGGCCTAATAAGCGCATTTATTGCAATATTGCATTTACTGTTCACAAAACGCGACGCTCACATACGAGCTTCGCGTGGGCGTGTATGGTAAAATGAAAACAAATTGAATAAATTCACAATATATTTACCGATTCTCTCGCCTCATTTATGGCTAGGGCTGTCAGACTTCCCGATTGTGACCTGTCTGATTAAGTCCCGGTGTCCCGAGAAAACCTTTCGGGAAGCCCGAATGTCCCGGTTTAATTTTTTTTAAACACCTACCAACGTTAAATTCTGAATTTAAAAAACTAACCCATAAAAACCAAGTTTTTATTATACTCCCTTTTTTTGTAAAATATAACAACAATTAAAGAAGAATTAAGACATATAACATAACACTAAACTTACAGTTATTTAATATATTTCTAAAATGTCAGATGTTTTGAGCTTTGATAAGACACTTCATGCTTTGAAGATTAAATTCTAAAAACATTTGTCAGTCAATTTACATTTTCGAAATTCAAATTTAGAAAATATTCCGCGACGTTATCGGGCCGCCGTTGCTAGAAATCAAACTTTTGTAATGCTTCCAATTTGAAAAAACTATTAAAAATTTGAAAAATCCAAAATTATGCTATAATTATTATTATTATTTAACGAAAATTTGATAGATCTTCTTGATCGTCGCCACGAGTCTGCTTGCAAAGTTTCAGCTCGATTGGATCACGGGAAAAGGGTCAAAAATCGATCCAAATTTTTTTCGACGGCAAGCCGGCAAGCAAGCAAGCAGACGCCACGAGTTAATATAAAGGGAGTAAAAATGTGTAAGCATGAAATATAATTAAAATTAAAATGTTGGTGTTTACTATAGATAGCACACTGCAGCTATATTCAAAGATGCACATTTTGTTGTACTTCATTGGGCACGTTAAGGGTGAAATTTTATGGTGCCTGTTTACACACTCGCCTAGAACCCTCGCGGAGAGCCTGTCGCCTGAGATCCTTGGCGAAAACTCACCGCGCACACCCTCGTTTCATCTTTTGAAGTGTGGATAGTCGCCAAGATGGACATAGAAGCAATGATGCTCTTTGTACTATTAGATCAAGCATGGATCATTGTGCGCATTTGAGAAAGACTTTTCTTTGTAAGGGACAACGTCTCCACTCCATATGTCGTCACAGGCAGTATGCACAATTGAAATGATTTTTTTTTAAGCTAATTGGGATCTTTTTGCCGTCGAAAGTATGTTAGAGTTTGCCAAAAACAGCCCAGCTCATTCCTATTCGTCTTGGCAATTCTGATGTTTTCATATTTATGTTTTCAATGTTATTGTTATTGATTGTAATGATTTTGTTATCTGAACTCAATTTTTTTGTTTTCTCTATATTCATATTAAGACCAACTTTTCTCGAAGCCTCTTGTAGTTATTTTATCATTATACTAAGTTCTTTGATGTTTTCACTAACTACTATGTCGTCAGCAAATCTTAAGTGACTTAAGTAAATGCAATCTGTCTTCACACCTCTGTTATTCCAATTAGGGTCTTAAATACACATTCTAAAGCTAACGTGAAGAATTTAATAACCAAATTAATTAATCAATTAGAAAGGCGTACAGAAAAATCTAATTCACGAAAAAATATTAGGTTACTACTGGGATTCGAACCCAGGTCACCTCCTTTCCGGGGCCGGTGCTCTGACCACTAAGCTATAGCAACCCTCTATGTTTCCGTGAATATATCGACCTTATATGTAGTTCTTATTTTTATTAATTGATTAATTTTTATTTTTGTCCATAGAGCAATCCACTTTTTTGATACGGTAGTTGAAATTACTTTGCAATGCCACCGCTAGATGGACGCCATGATTAATTGAATAATTCATTTTTATTTGGACATACATTTATACAACAGATATTATATATTCAAGAACACATTCATATTTGTGAAGTTGTAATTTTTCAGAACAAAGTTCTGTGAAATATTTAATAACCAAATTAATTAATCAATTAGAAAGACATACAGAAAAATCTAATTCACGAAAAAATATTAGGTTACTACTGGGATTCGAACCCGGGTCACCTCCTTTCCGGGGCCGGTGCGAATTAGATTTTTCTGTACGCCTTTCTAATTGATTAATTAATTTGGTTATTAAATATTTCACAGAACTTTGTTCTGAAAAATTACAACTTCACAAATATGAATGTGTTCTTGAATATATACTAACGTGAAGAGTTTATATGAGATTGTGGTGTCATCAATAATGGCGTAAGCCTAAGTAATCGAATTATAAATTATGAAATTAGGCCCAGAACTAGAGTAGTGGATATTATGGATCGTGTAACGAAGCTAAAATGGCAATGGGCAGGGCATATTGCAAGGCAGGATGCTACAAGATGGTTATATCCAGAAGCGGTGAGATGAAGGCTAAGGAAGATACTATAATTTTAGGTATAGGTATACACCATACAAAAAATACTAGACCGTGGAAAAAACTAAGATAATGGATGGTTACCATGCACCGCAATAGAACAAGGTATGATTATATTATTGATAGTTTTTGTGTTTAATTCGTAGAACTCTGTGTTTATGTTAAATGAAATTAAAAATACATTTTAATGCATACTATTATTAAGTTCTATTGCTTACCTAAGCGTTATTTTAAATATGATAAATTTATACAAATAATACAATCAATACAATATTTGTAAAAATGCTACAATGATGCTGAATCAATTGAAAAAAAATAAAAAAAAGCCCGAAGTGTACTATACCACACAGACAGTTTACTGAACATTCACATATTTTTTTACTTTAGAAGCAAAGTGTGACAATATTGGATATTTGATAGTTTCAAAATATGTTGAAAAGGAGTGAGAAGGGCGGAGTGGGACGTAGGATTATGATAAAGGACCGAAGGATGGGAGTATAAGGGAACATACATTGAGTGAACTAGTTTGGGTGCGGTTGTGAAATTAATTTTCTTTTCATGTCCCAAATATCAATGCCGTGTTCCCGTGATATCAATACTTGCTCATAATAACATCCAATAGGTTAATACACACTGTTTCCTCGTTTATTAATCATATATCGGCGGATTACAAGGAAGAGCGAGCAAATAAAGTGTTTTCGGGAAAACAATCAGCACCGTGAGTGTACTCATAATCCCGGCTAAAGCTGCAAAATTCCAAATGTGAATTTAAGTCAGCTTACATTTCAGTAAAGGTCGCTTCGGAATCAGACGTCAACGGTATAGTACTGGACAACGCAACGTGCTACGCTTGGCTACGTGAGGCAGGGGGGAGGTCAAAGCCGAGCTGCGTATTTCCTCATTCATATTATTTGGCAAAATTAAAACGCGACAGCAAATGGATATTTATTTCCGTAGTTTGATTAATACTTTTATATTTTAAGTACGCTATATATCAGTGGCGTGCAGTGGGTATAAACTTAGGTTATGCTGTGACCGACTGTATACCTATATTAAATATATATGTTACAGCGAATTTGCATTTTTAGTGAGACTATACTTTCACTAGTAGAAATGTACTTTTCCCGGTCGGGCAGAGTCTGGGCAGTGAAAACATCTAAATCAACGAATTCTCAGATTCACTACACTATCCGTGAAAATCTATTTTGTTCACGAGTACGCGCATTACTCAAAGCATAGACAATATATCGGTGAAACTATCAATTTGTACACGTAATTCTTAAAGCGTAGAAAGTATAAAGGCGGCACTTCACTAGGCGATTTTTATTCATTTTGCGGTCCTATTTTAACTCCTAAATTAAAATAGGACAGCGGCACCGCAAAACGAATACGAATCGCGAAGTAAGGTGTCGGCTGAAAAATCGCGCACTCGGGTTTTTTATGATATCTGACGACTGCCGGAACAAAACGAGGTTATGTCACCATGTAAATATTGGGGGGTTAAGGGAAAATTTTTATTAATGAATATGTATTTTGTCAATTAAGTTTATTAAATATGTTTTTTTTTATAACAATACAACAAAAGTTTATTTCTTACAAATATAGAAACATAAATAAACATACACCTGGTATTATTAATTTTAAACGAACCTTTAAAAGTGCGTCAAGTAACAAACACTCGATGCGAAAAATACAAAAATCAAAGAGATTCTAAGTCATCATTTACGTTTGAATTCATTCAGATTCTTCCGCATTTCCAATTTTCTATCTTTTTATCAAAAATGTGTCTAATGTCATTTGCGTTTCTTGTTTGCGCTGTGTAAAGTGGGTGGTAGACGTACAACATAAAGTGCGCGGTTTTTACGGCTCGACGTCGGTGACAGACGTGAAGCTTGCTCACACCGTATCATTTTTATGAGTTTAATCGACTGTCTTTTGAATTATAAGATGATCAGAATTTCGTAAGTGTTCGCGATTAAAATTTTAAAAATATATTACGTTTTAGTTACCTACCTAAACTAATCCAGTCCAGAAGTGTGACAGTTCGAGAAACAGCCACAGAATAGAAAATGTGCTATCGCTCAAAGGATAAAAATTAGAAATACTGTCGCTTTATGGTGACTTTGGACTAGACTAGTGTAGAATGAGACACAAAACGCAAAATAAATTTTGAAAAACAAGGTCCATGTACCATTAGAATCTTGTTATAAAATCATATAATGAAGAATTGGTGCAGCCGAAACTTTCAACTTTCAACACTTCAAAATGACTATTTTAATAATATCCGTTACCTACATAATGTTGAATACACAGAAGAAATTAATAATGCAGTAAGAACCTTGTTCACGCAATAACTTATTAAATTGTTATTCAAGGCCCGGTTGTTTCAATTTGGATAAATAAAAGTTCGTTTAAAAGCATAGATTTTTACGGAAACGGATTTCAGACTTGTCAAATTTAATTTTTGACAGTTCGGAAACCAATAAATTCACTAGTAAGTAGAAGTTAAAATATTGTATTCATTTCTATTGGTGAAAAACTCTTTGAATATGATAAGAATGACCTTGAATATAATTCCTCTAAAATGCCAGTGAATGATGGACTCACTAGAAAAACAGATTCACTGTAACATATATATATACGCATATACCTATAAGGATATATACATTTAAAAAAAAATTTAACTGTCTATAATGAACTATTTTGAGTAGCTTCAATCCACAAAAATAACTGCACTATAAAAGAAGTATTGTAAACAATATTTCCTAAATAAATAAATATTTTATACAGGTATAGCTAACACGGCAAAAAATTTCAATATATTTCGAAGACGATTTATATATAATCAAATCGGGAACAATACTAATTTCAGATATACGTTTCATTTTACAAAAATAAATCAAACATTTTATGATACCATGATATGACAGATGACAGATGGTATTTGTATTTACATTCGCTATAGAAAAGACAAATAGAATTTACACCGAAAGTTTTGGGTGGAATTTGTAAAAAATAAAATTTCTGCGATGACGTGCGCGTAGTTTTCACCTGGCATAGGACTTTTCGAAGAAGCACGCGAAATTTACTTGTCTATTACACAAAACTCGCAGCCTTAAAAATACACGGAATAAGGAAGACTTGCCCAAAGTTTTTTCTACCAGCTACGAGACATCCGGTACCTATATGTTACTGTATATCGGAGTAGAGGTAAAACCTTAGACGCTACTACTATGTCTATGGACAGTCAAAGGTTTTATTTATTACTGTTTACTCTTTGTTCGGGCAAAAGATCTGTTAGTCTCTGGTCAGGAACTTTATAAGGAAATACCTAAGAGCGCGGAGTTCTCTGAGTATGACAGTCGCTACGAACAACAGATTGTTTTAGACATCTCGAATCAACGGTTGAATTGGTCGCGGCGAATAAAAAGTATAAAATATAATTAAACATTTGGTCAGTTAAAGTGGTGCTGTCAACGGATTTGGAATAACTGGACGAAGAGAACGGAAATCGGACGGAAAATAACGCCAAAGTCGCCTGCAAACTGGTAAGTGGCACCTTTCATATCTAGAGAATTTCGAGTTCACTTTTCCCTTGTAGAGAACTTGAACCAGAGTAAAAATAATCAGAAAATTGTTCAATCACTCTTATACTAATTATTGTTTTTTTCTTCTTCTTCTTCTTCTTCTTCATCAGCCTTCGTCTTTCCACTGCTCTCTTCCTCGGCCTCTTCCTTATTTTTCCATGTTGTTGGCTAATTGTAGCCATTTATTTCCTCCCACAGCGACAATATCATCGGCCCATCTCTTTTGAGGTCTTCCGATGCCTCTTTTATTTTCCCAAGGTCTCCATTTCAGAACTCTGGGAGGCCGTCTTGTAGTATCCTGTCTTGCAACGTGTCCTACTCATTGCCATTTTAGCTTCGCTACACGATCCATGATATCCACTACTCTAGTTCTGCGCCTAATTTCGTCGTTTCTAATTCTATCTCTTAGGCTTACTCCAAGCATGGATCTCTCCATGGATCATTACGTGCATTTGACCTTTTCTACACTTTCTTTGTAATTATTGTTTATGTATATTTATTGAATTGAAAGTGTTTTAATGATTTTTCATTACTTTTTATAAATGTTTTTTTAATTTTTTTTTGGTAGATATACGTGTTTATGTTGGGTATTTAATAATTCTTGTACTTTATATTACACTGCAAAACCTCTAGGACGTTAATAAATAAATAAATAAGCTTCACGCTTTCTCGTATCGTTTCCGCTCCCGTCGGCGTCGGATCCGAATCCGCCTTAACTGGCGCGATTCGCAAAAATCGCCGCGAATGTAGCATTATGCGAAATTATAACACGGCGATCGATACAAAGCCAATTACAAAGCAATCGGGATAAGAGGAGGGGGCGGCTAGTCCCGAACATATTAATACGCCCATAAAATTGGCGGGAAGCGTTCATTTGTTCCTATAAAAATTCAACCGAAACGGCGCCGGCTACGAACCAACACCCCCCCACGGCCGGCGAGATTTGAATCCTGATACCGAAATTGGTTCGTTCTTAATTGATTAGCGAACGCGTGATCGGGGAGAAGCGCGTCCCTACGTCAAATTTACCAATCAAAACTTTATAACTTGTGTGTGGCATCGTTAGATGAGGTGGTCTTACAAAACCAATTAAAACATTAAAAAAACATTAATTTATTTATTTATCAACACCCCAGTGGACTTTTCAGTATATATAAAGTTACAATTTTTTTGCATAAACATAAAACACTTTTATAAATAAAATAAAAACAAAAAAATAATAGAAATAAAACATATTCAAGAGAAATGAATAATCATTAAAAGACTTTAAATAAATTTAAATAAACAAAGAGTAGCTTGTTGGTCTTGTGGTTAGGACTCTCGCCTCGTGATCCAAAGGTCGCGGGTTCGAACCTCACTCCAAACCAGCAAGTAAGTCCTATTTTTTATAGCACAAGCGTTTAGCTTAGTTTGAAAATAGTAAGAATATTGGTGTGAGACGTATTCCGTGTTCGCATCTCTATTTAAAAAAAAAGATTAGTATGAAAGCAAACAGTAATAATTAAAAACCTTTGAAAATTTAAAAAACGATAACTAAGCCAATACGCCAGATAAATAAGATAAGAAGTTAAATAAACCAAAAAAATAATAGATAGAAATACATTTTTAAAAAAGATATGAACAATCTTTAAAATAAATAAATATAATAATTAAAACCTTTAACAAAATAATGATAGTATGTAAAAAGCAAATTCAGGGAGAACAAAAAAAAAATTGAGTCCATTAAACTGTTCTCAATTTTACTCTCATATTCCAAGTCTAAGTAATTCTCTTGTTCGGGTATGCTTCTGCAACTAAAAATGTTAACAAATTTCGAGAAATTTTTCCTTTTTCCTTTTTTGAAATTCATTTATTTATTTATCATCATTGTATCCCAATTCCCTTACCATCCTTTGGAGACCACAGCTTACAGATCAACTCATGACTGACCAGAACATAAAATTTTAACCCTAGTAAAAAATTGATAGTTTTCGAGATATTGGCACATTTAAGAATTTCGTGAAAATCGACAACTTAGATCAATTTTTCGAGTGCACAGATACAAAATTCCTTATCTAAAGCCCGAGAACAGAGTCAATACTTAAATGATTTAAAGGTACGCCCTAAAAGTGTAAATTTGTACAAATTGTACAAATAAAAGGTATAAATTACGCTTTAAAAAAATACCTTAACCTTTAAATCACTTAGTATTAACACTGTATTCGGGCCTATGATTCAAATCAAATAGTGTTATCCTTCCTTCATAAGCATGAAGGCAATTATTTGCAAAAATTCACAAAATGAGATAAGATAAATGCTCTAAAAGAAATTGTGATCCATTTGATATAAAGCAAAAAGGAATATAAAATCTATTTTAGTGCGAAAAACCTTACCTATATTGTTTTTAAAATTTTCACAAAAACTTTATTAATTATAAGCAAAAAGAGAGTACACTTTAATTAAGTACAGTATATTTTATATCAGTACTTTTTTAATAATTCGTGATGTTTTATAAAATATTTAAATTGTCAAATGAATAATTTTAAAATACATTATCATTAATCCAAACATTCATTAAAAATTGTGATTTTTTTGTTAAATTCGTAAATAAATAAAGGACTCGTATCTCAAAATGTGATTTTGTTTAATAGCTGCCTTTATTATGCTTATGGGGGCAGTATTGGTGCTATATACTTAGCGCTGTGTGCTTAGGAAAAAAAACTTATTCCCTGATTCATGTTTTTATATTTTATTAGCTAACTTAGACTCTTTATACTCTAAAAAGATACATCACGGTTACCTGATGAGGTATTTTTATAAATTGCTCATTTAGGGTTGTTTTAAAAACGGTATTAGATACATTTGTTATGTATTACCTTAGTAGATATTGTACTGTTTTTATCAGTTATGATATTACTTCTTTGTGAAATTATTTCGATAATTAGGATTGAAAGATATTTATTTAAAACTTGACTTGAATACTAATACTTATTTTTTTAATAGAATATTTAAACAGTTTGGTACGTTAATAAGATGAGATAATAAAATGTGATCATTAAATTAGGTGAAAAAGATTAAATTTGTCAACTCTATGAGTTTTATATTTTACTACCTATTCAAGTTTCGAGAGTAACAGAATCTCTCATCCACAGGCGAAGTAGTAAACTGACTACTTTCAAATATATAAATTTTAAATTGATTAGGTTCAAATACATATTTATTTGGTTAGGTACTAACAAAATTAGTTGAAGTTATTGGTCTAAGGGTGGTTGTAACAGGAATGTTAATATGTTTGACCTAATTTGATGATCATCATGCATAATCTCCACAATGTTAACGCCAAATCCATTAATAATATAATAAAACGTAATAAATAATCAACTCTCCTAATTTCGAATGTCCGTCCTCTGTACGCAACTCGCTGGAATTACAACAACAACACTGATGAAGACTTGCCGCTGAGACACTGGCGCCCGAGTGTGACACGTTAATCAGCGCGCGTTTCAGGTTACACGGAAGCTAGTAGCCTGCCACCTGATAAGACTTTACCTTAAATTTTATGTTTTATTAACCTTGTTTTATAGATAATAAATAAAAGGGAAAAATCATTTATTTATTGAAATTAACGGACATAGTCCAATAAAATGTAATACATAACATGAACAACATAAAATACATCAGAATAAAAGTTTTAGCAATTTAAAACAAAAGCAAGGACAAATGAAAAGTACTAACAAGATGGAGACAAAATCAGAGATTGTTTGAATCTGGACAGATTTATACCGAAGAAGTCCAGATCCTGTTTTGAGTTTATAAGACGACATAACCGTGACATGGGAGCATGGAATCCATAGTTAGTTCTATGATAGCTAAGGAACAACACTTCATTATTTCTGAGTCTATTGAATTATATTATATTATATTAAATTTTATTTGGCCCAGTAACGAAGGCACATCATTGAAGCCGTTTAATATTTTGAGTATGTTGATTAAGTCAGTGTCTTCTCTACGTTTTTGGAGGTTATGAATTTTTAACATTGACTCAATTTCACTGTACGAGTAGTCTCCTCTATCCAAGCCCATCATCCATGGGACTTTTCTTAAGAAATGATGTTGCGCGGATTCGATGTCACTTATTTGTTTTATATAGAAGAGAAACCAAATCACAGAGGCATATTCTAAGATAGGACGGGTCATGTCTAACTAAAAAAAATCTAAATCGTCTAAATCTAACTAAAAAAGTCTAAGAAATCAAATCATAGTCCTGTTAGGAGCCTCAATTATCGCCGTGCTTGCATGCGAAGATGAATGAACGTCGACGAGGAAAGAATTGCATGTCAAGACAGAACAGTGCGGTGCTCTATCCTATCTGCCTGCCCCCGCGGGGAAACGGCGTGACGGTAAGCCGGTAAGTATGTATGTACACATTTGAAGTAATCTCTTAGATAAAATAAGAAAATCGAGTATTGTTAAATTCAGTGGATTAGTTTGGTGTAAATAATTCAGCGATCCTCGGGTCGTAAACGTCTCGGGCCGTAGCGGAAGACATTATTTGGTATTCAGGAGGCGGGCGGGCGGGTGCACAATAGTTTGAGAGGCCCTGGATATATGGGGAGCGCCGCTAATAAAACCATATTATACAGAAAGACTTATTGTTCCGGACGACTGTCTAAAGGTTCTCAAATATCTTCCTCCCGCAACACTTCTAAATAAAAAATAAAAAATTTTTTACTCACGGAAAGTAATCGGCGACTTCAGTTAGATAGGGGCCGCTTCTTGGTAAATGATTTCGAGATCAACAAAACAATAAACGACAAATGAAAACACTGGAAATATTAATTAATTATTCAATGTACAAAGTCACTTAATACGAATCAAACTTAATGCTATTCTTTAAATTACACTATTTCGTTAGTTATCACTGGTCTATGAACACTTTACAAATGCTGGTTTTTTCGAACTCTCGAGAAGATTATTTTCCTTTTTAGTGTTTAGAAGGTTCTACTCGCTGTTCTAGTCGTCTATATACGTTTCTGGAAGGTTGTAGATAATTTTAAACTATTTTTTTATAACAGAATGTTAGTAAAATTAGTAAAAACCACTACCAGATTTACGGTCTACCGGTTTCGAAACGTACCCGTCTCTTCGTCAGGACCAACACTACACTACTACATTCATAACACTATACACCCCAACCATGGTATTGTAAAACTATCACGACTATTTTTCACATGCGTGTTAGTCTTGCCAGAGAAATTGAACTACTGAACAACTCATCAGGGATCTAATTTTTTTGTATTTATTTTTTTAAGGAATCTCAACAATACAATTTATTATAAGGACATAATGTATTGGATAGTTGATAGACCAATCATAGAGATCCACAGCATAAGATATTAAGTCAAAGCAAAACATAAATAAAATACAAAGTTATCCAGAAAGGACAAGAGCAAAACCTTAATAAGAAAGAAAAGAAAAAATACATAAAATAGAGAGATAGGAGTGGAGTGAGAGGGGGAAGTGGAGTGAGGTGTATGGGATTGTGGTGTTCTAGAGCCTTCCATAGATAGTGTTCTTCTAAAGTAAGATTAATGTAACTAAGATGGGCAGTGCGCAATTTCTTCTGCTTGCCATTCCGTGACAATATATAACAGATCAACTGCCATTTCAGCAAAATCAAGGCAGTTTTTTGTTAATTGTCTAAGCTAAATATACAAAGTACAAATAATAAACAATATAAAAAAATACTTTGTTTAAAGCGACATTATTGGTAAAATAATATACAATTTCAACTAGTTTCAGTTGAACCCCCAACCTATTTCAGGACACGAAATTGCAAAAAATAAACTCTTAAAAATAATTAATAAGAATATACTTTGTCTATACCACTAATTTGTTGAAAATGCCAACATGTTTCGGGGCCGATGGTCCCTTCATCAGGATACAAATTTAAATTTATTAAAGCTTTATTAACATACATTAAACACTTTATAAAATGGACGTTAACTTTGTAGTTACACATAATTATCAATTACAAAAAATAATTACATAAGTTTGAATTAAACAACTTGGTTAATACAAAGTTAGTTATTGGTGTTAATTAATAAATCACTTTTGTTTGAAGTGTAATCTCTCATAAGTCGAGCTGAAACTTCTGTGCGTGGAATGTTAATACAATTACATAATTTATGTATCTTAATTTTCGTAAATATTTCACCTTAAATGGGACTTTACCTACAGACGAGAATATACTATAGCGAGATGTTAGAATCCTGGTAAAAATGCGCACTACCGAAGTATATCAAAATCTCTGTCTACGGAATTACCTACATCATTCTACAAACGTTTGGTATAGTCTGGAAGTAAATACTAGAATAATCTCGGAGGTTCGAAAAACCAATGTGTTTCGTATAAAAAGACGGCACCAGTGCCGCGGCGCATCATGTTTGTTTGATGTTTACACCTAAGTAATCCAATCATGATTATCTGTTCTTACATACCTGTTCCTTTTCTTACTTGCTTGCCGAACGTTCGACTACACACCTACATACACATTAAAAATACGATGTAATCTTATATTCCATTGTATTTTCAAATTAACATTTATTTTCATTTTAACATGTTTTTTTGCATTTTTCTTTGGCCTACATTTATTTTTCTCAATTTTCTGCAATTATTGAGATCCACTGTCTGATTTTACCCGTACTACAAATTTGATTTATTCAAAATTTTGTGTACATATTTTATTTTCCTATGTACCTACTGTAAACTTTTGCACAGTTATTATGTACCTACTGTAAATTTTTGCACTGTTATTTTATATATTCTGTTGACCAACGCATCCCTTCTTTTTACATTATTTTTACTTGTCATGTGTACTTTTAAAGGTCTAGATCAATCTGCGAAAATGATTTTTTTCAATTTATCAAGAGGCTCGCTGATCCTCCCCCGCCTGGAGGCCTGCGCCGCAGAAGACAGAGAGAACAGATGCGGAACCAGCGCCGGCCATTAGGGCACGATCCCCACTTGTAATGCGCGGAGCAGAACAATAAGTTAGGGCCCGCCCCTGGAGCGTGACCGGGGCCCCGATGGCTGTCCCGCCAGGGTGACTGTGCCGCCCGTAGTCTCTGGCACACAACTTTTCATTTCTGGCGGTCTCTTGTTCTGGCGATGTGATTTTGGTCAAGACTGCCATTCAAAACGATAAAATCGACCGAGTTGTGACGTCATAACGAAGGCCTACAGGCCGAACTAGCGCACATCTCCCGATGACGCTGGATAAGACTTCAGCGAAACGTCGAGATTTTCTTATAAAATATTCGTTTTATTTAACATATAAATAAATGTGTCCAACATCCATAATAATAAACTTAACTCCTTAATAAATATTAGATACTATACCTTATACAGTAGAAGTCAGTGACCGTCAGACTTGCGTTGTAGTATCAAACCTGAAATATTTTCTCTACATGTACACTACATTAGGTAACAAGGATTGTATATTATGACATTTGAATTCGGGGGATTTTGGCAGATAACAGGTAATACATGTACAAAAAAATGTATAAGTGAGACATTCAAATACACTTATTTTTCTCAAGATGAGATCCCTCAGACGTATGTGTGGCAAATCAATTTATGATGGAGTAAAGAATGCAGATATTAGGAATGAACATAAAGCTGATCTTGGCATAATTAATGCAATTAAAAAAGGGTTGCTCAGATGGTTTGGTCATGCTTAGCTTGAATGAATGAGAAAAGAATGGTAAGAAAGATATATAATGCGAGTGTTGATGGCGCCAGAAAGAGAGGGCGGCCGCGGAACGGGACCATCTTCCAGTATCAATCAGATACTGGAAGATGGTCCCGTTAGAAGCCTCATCAACCGGTGAGCTTGCATGCGAAGATGTATGAATGTGGATGAGGCGAGAGTTGTATGTCAGGACAGAAAAGTGTGGCGCTCTATCGTCTCTGCCTACCCCCACGGAGAAACGGCGTGATGGTGAGTAAGTAAGTAAGTAAGTTAAAATATAGGGTAACAGGTAATATTTTTAAATAATGGCCCTAGTAAAATATATTAAATTCAAATTTGTTACTATAACGTAATGACATGACTATTTATAGAGCTACAAAGCATCTGACGGAAGAAATAACCCACGAAAAAAGTCTAGCGATCATTAATATGAGTGTATAGTACTGTCCCGCTAAACATACTGAAAAATCATGTGTATTATTTTCACGTTTTATTTACACATGTTTTATCTGCCAAAATCCCCCAAACTCAAATGTCGTAATATCCAAACCTTACCTACGATAGCGTACATCTACAGAAAATATTTCAGGTTTGATACAATAACGTAACTGTAAGCTTCTAGAGCTCACAATGCAAACAAGTTGCAACGAACTTCGATAAGAGACCGCACAAGAATACAATGATATCGGCTCGTCCATGCAACTGCGAAGGAATTGTACCCAAAAATGAGGGAAAATCTTCCCAACGTTTGTTCCTTCTTCCCGGGGGAAGAATTGCCCCATCACTTATTTATAATATCGTAAAAATGAGCGGCAGCCCCTCCCCTCACTAGGCATCCCCGTGCCGGTCGCTCCCCCCCCTCTCACACCGCATTGTTATTGTTGAGACGGGAATTAAATGGAATAATAATGGCAACACACTTTCTATTAGCTATATTAAAATATAAATTTTTATCGCGAGGTACCTACCATAAAACTTTACTCAAATAGCGCGAAATGTTACCTAGTAGTGAATAAAAGAAACTAGCTACTAACAGCCCTCTACATTCTTAACTTTTACTAAAATTATTTTTAAAATATATTTTTTTTAATTCTTAACAAATTTGAAGAACATAATGACTGGATTTTATCCACAGAATGATAAAATTGTTAATTAAGATAAATTATAGAAGTCACAAAGACGAAGCTACTTATATGGGAAACATGTATATTCTTTATATGGTGGCCTGTAAGAGCTGGTTTGAAGTAATCGCTTTACACAATGCAACATTCACTAATTAATTTTCTAGCATAGTCCATTTGAATATATGAAAAACTGATTTAGAATAAATTTGGGGTGTAAAAGCAAAGGCAGCAATATCCAAAAATTAAAAAAATATTTTGAATGTAGTCACCGAGGATTACTAATTTAAAATGTATTGAATTTTAGATTTTATGTATCAATCCCTTCCAAAATCATGTTACCTATAAATTTACAGGCGATGTTTCCTATAAAATCTTGAATTTAGTACATTATAAATTAGTAATCCTTCAATTTTTTTTTTGATATGACTGCCTTGCTTTTATACCCTACATAAACAACTTTCAAAAATTTAATAATGTGTGAATGTTTTTACGGTGGAATTGGTGAATGTTGCATTTCGTAAAGTGATCACTTAAGCCAGCTCATACAGGTCGTAAGCCCTGGTCCACCTTACAAATACTTCCCACATAAATAGCTTCTCTCAGTGAAACTTCCTTAATTTATCTTAATTGTGACATTTAGAATCAAAATGTGACGTATCAATTTTTAGCAAAAATTAATTATGAATGTAGTTTTGTATGTCATGAATAATGACATGAAATAACCATATGTATTGAAAGCATTTGTAAAAACACATTTATTATGAAAAGGTGACATATTTGGCCATATTTTTAACAATTATCTCTAAACTATGAAAATTCAAATGTCACATTTTGATACTTAACATGACAATTAATAGTTCTACATTCATTCTTCATTTTTTTCATTCATAACTCCACCCTATATATTTACATTTCCAACATATCCGCCTTAGCGACCGCATTTCCAACTAGCGAAGGGAAAAACTACATTTCAAAATGAAGACTACAACACACACACGTTCACCAGTTTGAAGACTACAAAGTGTACTCTACATTTGTAGTAAAAACTACACGAAGTGAACTAATTGTAGTAATAATGAAGTGAACTAATTGTAGTACTACAAAATTGTAATCTATTTTCAAAATCATGGGGGGGGGTTTGTTTCAGTTTCCGGAGATTTCTTCATTCGGTCCCAAAATTTTTCAAACCATTGGGGAGGTTGTTTCGATTTCCAAAAATTTTTCATTTATCTTCATCGACTTCCCAAAAATTTCACATAAAAAATGTACTATTTGAAGTATGTACTCGTACTTTCGTGTATGTACTTTGTAGTGTTTGCTTTAAAATGAAGTGTAGGTACTATTTGAAGTATGTACTTTGTAGTGTATACTACACTTCAAAAGGTGTGAAGTGTACACTTCAATGTAATGTAGTACTACATTGTAGTAGTTATTACAGAGCGGACCCATCACTATTTCCAACGCATTAATTCTATACGTTCTTTTTTTATTTGTCATTCAAAGGCTTCAGTTCCATACATTAGAGTTTGCACCAGAATTCCATTATGCATCGCAAGTCTTGCTTCATGTCGTAGATTACCTTTGGTGATAATTACACCTATGCAAAGATGCAAGCTAAATACCGTAACCATTTCATCTGTTAAGAAGTCTCCATCTGAAGCAAGGGCGGATCCAGCTTTGGCGCCAGGGAGGGGTCACATAGTCGTGGTCAAGTCACAAGAAGTTATAATTTAATTTTGATAATAATAGATACTTACAAGTAAAACCTAGGTATTTTATTAATAAATGTAAGTACCTACTGTACTTAAAAATACCTACCTATATTTTAATAACAAAATCAATTTTTCTTTTACGTCTTCTCCCGAAACGCGTCAATCAAAATCACTTCATCTACTCCAATAGGTACGTTTTTATGGACGTGGAGAAGTGGCAGTCCGGTTAGACGTTCTTCAACCATTGAAGCTCTTAGCCACGATTTGATTCTTCGCAACATAGAGAAAGATCTTTCCGCTGTCGCTATACTAACAGGTAGTGTAGCCATAATACATAAAAAAAAATTATATTAGGATACATCTCAATATCGAAATTTAAAATAAGGTCGGAAATCGACTGCGGTATGTCCTGACTCCGCTGCCACTTCACCATCGACAGCTGATATTCGTTTACAACGACAGAAACTGGAGTATTATCTAGTAACAATGTATAATCGGTTGCTAGTTGTTTCACAGTTTCAATGTCTTGATTATTGTATTCGCTTTTTGGCATGAAAACGCTTAGTTAAAACAAATTAAGTATTTCAAGAGACAGACGGTCCTGTAGATCACTTATTATTGAATCCAGAAGAGGGATGTATGTAGGGTGTCCCGTCCATGTATGAGAAAAAAAATTTTTGAACTACACAATCACAAGAGGTATGAAAATTTGCGTAATTTTACACATACTTTTCGAAATTGGATTTCACCAATTAAATAACTCGTTCCTTAGTTGCAACTGGAATCGAAGTTTTGGTCCAAATATTGTTGATCTCTTCGGAAACAATCACATATATATCTGATTTTTTTTTTTTTTTAAATAGAGATGTGAACACGGAATACGTGTCACATCAATATTCTTATTATTTTCAAACTAAGCTAAACGCTTGTGCTATGAAAATAGGACTAACTTGCTAGTCTGGAGTGAGGTTCGAACCCGCGACCTTTGGATCACGAGGCCAGTGTCCTAACCACAGGACCAACAAGCTACTCGTTTGGATGGATATTTTCTATTATACGTGAATTTCAGGTCGTTCTTGACAAATAAAATAAATTAAATGACGTCCCTTATAGTTGGTACCTGCTGAATGTCAAGTTCTTTGTATGGTCCGAACATAGCATAAGTAGTCTGACTACGCCTCGAACTTCTTATTTAAAAATCACAAAATCCGCCTTTACTACAGTAACAATCGCCATGGTACTTTTATGGCATAAAAATTATTTTGGCTACGAAGAAAACACTCGCGAGTCAAGTCAAGAAAGTCCTCAAAACAAGTTCAAACTTGAGGGTATTTGCAGGTTGAAACCTAACAAATTGCTGGTAACGTGTTGTTGCATGCAAATCGAAACGTCATGTATGATTTACACCTAAACAGAATAAAAAGTAAATATTTTTTTGTATTTAGTTCGGGAGCCAAAATTGAGGATAGCGAAATATCACCATATAAATGACAATTTTTCAAAACTTTGTAGATCGGTAGAACCCTGAAGATATAGTTTTATTTTATTTTTAAAATTATTTTAGTAATTTTCGCTCAATTACGCAAGTTTTGAGATATCTTGTGTTAAGATAAGCCAAAAATAAATTATCGGGACAGACTAATGTATATGGCTCTGCGGAAATACTCTTGAGCAGATTGAGCAGGTTGGTTATTGGCCCTATGTTCTTGTCTTGACACTATTCTGGGATATTTAATTTCTACATCTAGCTGTTCAGCTACTTCTTTAGCCTTTTCAAAAAGCTGTCGGTAAATTACGTCCGCATTTTCTCTTTTATTTTGTAGAACACTTATAGTATCATTAATAGCGTCCGCAGCTTTTTTTAAATCAATCGAGTTCGATTGCAGTATTCTGCTTAAAGATACAGTAGTACCTGAAAAATAAAAAAGTTAGTAAGTGACTGAATGTGAGTATGAGTACTTTAATTAGTGGTCCACCTAGGTCCTGGACCCAGCCCAGGGGGGGTCATGACCCCCATGACCCCCCCCCTGGATCCGCGCTTGATCTGAAGCTGATGTGTCTGAATTCGCCAATTTCTTCCGTTTTCCAAAATCATTCCTTCCACGGGGCTGATTTCTCGTGTATACCTAAATGTGTATTTGATTATTATCATTTTTTTTAAATGTAAAATCATCGTAATTACACAAATACAATATTAATATGAAACGAATTTTGTTAGTTGTCTTTGCTGATAAAATGTTTTTTGTATGTACTGTTTACATATTGTATTTTCTATTACTTATTACAATTTTATACATATTAGGTACTTATTGTATTTTCTTATGATTTTTTGTATTTATGTTGTTAATATTATTCATTTTTTGTCATATTTCTATGTTCTTTAATACCTTATTTTTTTAAAGGTGTAAAAGCGCAAATCTGGGCTTGAATTATTTATAAATAGAAAAACGAGCGAGCCTTACAGTAGTCGCATACGATGTGTAACATTTGACATCTCACAACTAAAATTATCAATCGAGCAGTGACAGATATTAACCTCAAAATTTAAAAAAGCTAAATATGGAAATATTTATAATTATTAATTATTACTCACTTGCATTTTTTATCAATGATCTGCCTTTTTTTCAGACACTTACTATTAAAAATTCATTTAAATTAATATATACAATATATTAATATAAATGAAATTTATATAAAAATATTCAATCCGGATTGCTTTAAAAATGGAATAAAAATGTTAATCAATTAAAAAGAGACTACATTTGAGGTCGAAAATTTTTCGTTAACTTATCAGACTGCCGTGTGGATAACGCGCCATCCCCGGATAAAGAATGGAAGTCCGTTGTTTCGAATCCCGGTAGCAGTTAATTTCGTTAATTTGATTTTTCCGTATGTCTTTTCTAATTGATTAATAAAAATTCCTTTAAAATTCACATACAGAACTTCGTTCTGAAATTGCAACTTCACATAATAATGTGTTTTCTTTAATATCATATACATTTATTAATACAGTAGATACCAACCTCTCCAAAAAATAAAATTTAAAAAACTTACAAATGAGAAAGTATAGAATTTTTTTATTATAGCTATGGATGTAAAAAGTGTGTCCCGGGAATGGCGCCGCGTAATGAGTGGGAGATCGCACACGACCTGTCCCGGATTTTTTACGGCGCTTCCGCAAATTAGGCGCGCTTGTTAGCTTTGCGAGCGCCGACGTTTTTTCACTCTTCGCCCGTGCCCCAAAAAAATGCACCTAAATAAATATCGTACTGGGTGGTGCGCAGGGTACGCCTTTAATGGATTTAATTATAACGTACGTTTCTTTGGCGGTGTGCGTCGGGCGAAGTGTGTCACGAATATCCGCAAATGTCATCGGGAACGTGTCCCGTCTCGTCGTGTTCCGGTTGCGACGATAAGTTTTAGATTAATAATATATGTTTTTTATTATTTTTATTAATAAATTAAATTTATATATATATTAATTATTATAGATCGTGCCAAGCCTTATATAGCTTGTCGGAACGTTTCTTTTTCATTTTCTTGCATAAGTATATAGCATATTTAGTTATTTATTTATTTTATTTATTTATTTAATATTCATGGAAGACCAACAGCACAACAAAGAAGCATAGAAAAAATTGATATAATATAGATGGCCAATTACAGGTCTCCACATTTAGAAATATGTTAGTAATGATAAATATTTATAAATTAAACTAAGGCATGTTAAAAATTATATAACAAGATAGAATAAAAAAATTTAAATAAAAGAAAAAGAAACTTAATTATTAGCAAAAAAACATAGGCATGTTAAAAAATAAGACAAAAAGAATGAACAAGAGAAAAAGAGACTTAATTATTAAGTAAGAAAAAAAATTCTGCACTCAAAATTTTTCTTAAAACTTAGGCATATTAAGAATTATATAAAAAGAAAGAATAAAAAGGTACAATTTACAAAGGATAAAATATGTATAAAAAATAATAATATTATATGAACATAACAAAACTTAAAAGTAAACTTAGTAGTGAGACTAGGTATCAGATAATATATAAAAATGTAAAAAAGTAAAAGATAATAATATCATATGAAAATAACAAAACTTAAATATAAAATTAGTAATGAGACTAGGTAACCGATCGAGATAATAAAAAAAATATGAACATCAATATGAATCACTGGGATCAAGATGCATAAAAAAATCATGGAACAGCTCAAAGTAGAAATAAAAAGGCGTTGAGGCCAACAGTATGAGGCATGTGACTTGTCTAGATTTCCAAAGTCAAGTTATTTAGTAGGAATTTCCTTATTTCCCTTCCTCTCCTTGTAGGTTGGGTGATATTCTTGACGTGCTCCGGTATTTTATTGAAGAGTCGTGGTGCTGTGTTTCTGTTGTTCTTGCTTCGTTGATTTTTTTCACATTGAGTTGCCTGTTTGTGATTTGCCGAGTTCTATGGCTATGATTTACTAGTTCCTGTTCCTCTTCATAGTGCTTCATGATTATTTTATAGTGGTGTATTTGTTTAACAGGGAGAACTTCGCAGTATTCAAACAGTATGTTTTCATTGTTTCTGCTTTTGACTCTTATTTCTGGCGGTAAAATTATTTTTAGGAATCCTTTTTGCATATTAAGTATTTTTCCCATATACGTTTTGTGAATTTCTCCCCAAGACAATATTCCATATGATAATATGGCTTCGGCTAGGCTAATATATGTCATCTTTAGGAGTTTAAACGATAATATATTTCTAAGTTGATGTAGTTGTAACTGTACAGGGTGTCTCATGGCTAATAGCAAAAATTTCAGGTGGATTCCTGCCTTGATAATGAGCCGAAAATGTTCAAGCAAACATGACCTATGACAATCGTTATGGAGATATGCAACATCAAAGATTGCATTTTTTTCCAATATCTCATTTCTGACTTATTTTTTGCAAAAGAGTATCGTTACAGTATCTTATATCGATTATGGAAAATTGATTCGCTTTGATATAACTCAAATAAAACGAATTTTGCAAGGATTTTATCATTTTATATTTTTAAATCGATATAAGTTTCTGTAATGATACTTCAACTTTTTACAAAAAATAAGTCAGAAATATTTTTAAAAAATGCAGACTTTGATATTGCATATCTGCATAACTATTGATATTAGGTCACGGTTGCTTGAACATTTTCGACCCATTATTGAAGCAGTAATCCACCTGTAAATAGTTACTGGCTATGAAACACCCTGTATGTATGTAGCGAGATGTGCAATTAAAAATGCATTTTTGTTTTTATATATATATATATATATATATATATATATATTGCAAGTTCATTAGTCGGTTGAGAGAATATAACAGTGAAAAAATGTTAATAAACTAATGGACAGTGAATTTTTTTAAACTGTTAATTCTATTAATCGATATTTTTCACTGTTTTATTGTATTTTAACATATGTGTGTACGCGATTATAAAATTAATATTAATAAATAAAATAAAAATATTAACAGAGATGCATATAAGTACCAAATATTATAACAGCCGTAAGTTTGAAAAAAAAAATTACGGAGGAAGCTGGCTGACGAATCTACCCGAGATAATCAAAAGATCGATAATCGATAAAGTTTGATTGAAATCTAACAAGAACTACTGGAGTTATTATGTTCATAAAATTGGCTAGCTAAACATAAGTACCTAGTACCTACCTATAACATAAAGATAATACAACCATTATATACAGGCATACATAATACAACAGATCTTAATTAATTTATTTGCTCATAAGCAAATATACATATTTTATAATTTTTTTACAAGTATTCTTTTTTACTTTCGCTATTGCTTTTGTATTTAATATCCACATGCTTTTCTATACATATCTTATATTTATATCTACAATTAATTGATTAATTTTATATAACATTTCGTTCTCATTCTATTGTAAGCTGCTCATCTCGGCATAGGTTCATACTAGCGAGGTAAATGATTCTTTTTCTAAGTAACGTGTATTAAGTTCAGGATAAAATAAATAAAAGAAAATAAAAAGATTAAAGCTATACCAAAATTTAAAAAACTTGCAAAATTACACGACTACACAACATTTGTAAACTGTTAGTATTAATACAGAATTTTTTAGTGATCAAAGCACAAAACAATAAGTATTACAGATATAAATAAAAAATAAAATTAAATAAAAAAACGTAAGCAGTTAGTCATGCGAGGTGTTCGTGTATTTGGGTCCCGACCCGGACCAACAAATAATTACAGGTAGACAAATAAAGGATTTTCTCCGAAGAGATAAATCGTCTCACCGGCGGATATGGGCGCAAAAAGGATCAGATAACGCGACCACTAATTGCTCTCTCAAGAGTGTGATTGCTACACACTTTCTGGTGAATGGGTCATTTTTTGTGGAGTTTTTTTTGAAAGGTTAAAAAATGGTTACGGAGCTGTCCGATGTTATGACTGTATTTCGCTTCGCGTTCCCACACCGGTAGATTAGATTTCATGCAGGGAATCAATTGGCTTAGTGTGCGTAATGTAATGTCTCTGTCCCAAAAAGTATAATAAATTAAAAATATATTAAATGATATATTACTTAAGGATTGATAGCATCATCACTAAACCGACTTTGGCCAATCACTCACTGCATCTAATCTTCTCTTCCTCCACCTCTACTCTGACTCCTACGTCTTCACCGTTTTCCCCCTTTCATTAATTATCTCTTTTCTTCATATACTTTTCATATTCAGTTGTTTTCTTTTCGTTAGTTCTAATATTGTTTGTTGCTTCTTAATACTTGTTAATTAACTTTAAAATATTATTTATTCCGACTTTGTTCTTAATTCACTGTGCCCTAAACATCTGTGAATCTTCTAAATTGATCTATGTATTATACACTATGCTCATACATTATAATGTTTAAAAACAATTCAGATTCCTTAATAAATAAATGATAAAATATACATCGTGTTCGAAAATTCTTAAAAGGTAGAACACACAAGACATTAGAACTCAAATTTTCATTTTGCGTTTTTTTTTTAAATCTTTCCTGACGCGTGTGTATGCGATATTAATTTTTATTGAAACCTTTCATACAATTACTAACTTACCATCACACCATTGCCCAGGGGGAGTAGCTAGAGAGGATAGAGCGCCACACTCTTTTGTCCTGACTCGCAACTTTCGTCTCGCCCACTTTCATACATCTTCGCATGCGATTGATATAACGTGTGCACTTCTGCCTTGGCACACCACTTTTGCCTTATCCACTTTCATACATGCTCATCGATTATTGAATCTTTTAACAGGGCCATCCTCCAATATTTGGTTTATGTGATCAAGCCAGGTCTTCCGCGGACGCCCTCTGTTCCTGCTACCTTCAACATTCATCTCATAAATTTTCTGTTCCGTCCATTCCTCGCTCAACCTTTCCACATGGCCAAACCATCTCAGCGACCGTTCTTTAATCCATCTACTACACCACAGCCAGCATTACATCAACTTCTTATTCGTTCATTCTCTACTCTATGGAAAAAAGATTTTCCACATATTTTCCTAAGCTATCGCATCCATTTAATGAATAACATGGACATTTATTTTCAATTTTAATTTACAAATAATTGTCATCAACTAAAAGTATTTATGAGAATAGGTTAGGTTATCTGGTGGCGAATAATTTTCCGGTATCATCTGCGTGTTATTTTCTGGGATATTCTGCCGTGCCGAGTATATCCGACCACTCTGGCCGAGGTTTCGGATGCCATTACAGGGTCCACCATCAGTTCCAGCGTCATCATGCTGCGCCACAACACATCAGCCCTGATGATGGATCCTGCAACGGGATTCAAAACATCAGAAAATCCCAGAAAACTACACGCAGAAGTTTCTGAACGGCCGTGAAAACATTTTTTACAGAGAAAACCTACATTCACTAGTTTCGTTCTTTTAGTTTAGTTTAAAATAAAAAAAAAAAATTACGTTTCACAAGTACATAACGTTTAAAACGTTTGACGTTTGTCACGTGACCTTTCTGGTATCTCACTGCTGTAACATTGATATGAAAAGCAGCATCACATTTAAATCCTTTAACATGTTTTCGGAGTCCATTAAGGAACTGGCTGAATTAATGGTGCGTCTCCACTGTGAATTTTTTTATTCTTTCTTCGAGCCCTTTCGACAATAACATCGCGCAACACTTTTATGATTTCAAGTCATTTTTGGACTGTCGGCAGAGTAGGAGTTCATTTGCAGTAATGGTGGAGAATGCTGTATGACAGACCATCTTGAAACCGTCTGAAAGAAACATGTCATCACCACCGGTGACCTTAGAGAACATTCTGATTTAATATGGTGACGAATATCTTCATGGTTGGTCAGTTAAATCTAATTTTGGAGTACGTTATTTATTTATTTACGGGAAACTAACAGTACACAGAAAAATCAGGTTACACATGAATATTAAATAGTTATGTATTAACATGTTATGTATTAAAATATAGCAACAATAACTTAAACAAAAAAATTAGAAGTTCAGTTAAGAAGGTTTAAGTCAACTGATGAGGAATAGCAAACTAAGATTAACTAAAGTTTAGGTTCAGAATATGTCAAGTATTTTCAAATTTTTAAGAACAAAAGAGAGACCATCATTAATCAAGATAATTTATATTATAGATGTCTCATGGAGACGAAGCTATTTATGTGGGAAAGTAGGCGGAAGCCTTTTTGGGTGTTGTTGATGACAAATTTCAACCACAGATGGCGTTACTAAATCACACGTGGAATGAGGTATATAAAGGTAACATATACCTATACAATTTTCAAAAATTTGATAGACGGGTGGAATTGATGAATTTTAAATTATGCAAAGTGATCACTTAAGCCAGCCGTACGATAGGTCATAAGGCCTTAAAGCACCCAAATGCAAGTAATATATCTTGATTAAATTGTCAATATTTCATTGGCTTATGTGGATGACATAAATATGTTTCTTTAGCAAAATTACGTACAAATGTTTCACTCTCAAAATGCGCACGATTGACTCAAATTATACAACAGAGAAATGGGACTTGACATTATTAGTAGACAAGACAAAGTAGACAATGAGCAGAAGACAGAAACCATCATCATTATCGCGATTCATTGTAAAAGACCAATCTCTTGAATCGGTAGAACAGTTGAAATATCGAGAACATATGTGAAGAGACATAGTGACATTAATGACATCATTTGACATGACCATGTCGGGTATTAACACTTCAAGTGTCAGTAATGAGAGACGTAAATGACTAGCAAATTATTTTTTAATAAAACTAAGAATGATTACCCAGAAGTTTTCACCGACAAGCCACATTCAAAGTTAAATTAACCGGTCGGGTGCCGGAACGCAGATCTGTGCTCCCTAGACACGTATGCGAATTAGGCCTATTTTACCTGCGTTTAGGGGTTTTGAATCTTATCATTGGTTATATCTCAAGTTGTTGAATGAATGAACGAGTTTTATTTGTCAAATAACCTCATTTGCCGCACAAACCGGATGAAAAATCATTCCAAATATCGTCTTCGAACCGCGCATTAATTGTGTTATTTATCTGTTAAAAAGGTATTAAAATTAAGTATTTTTATATTCTTTGATATATTTAGAACTATGTAAATGCATAGAAATATGGAAATGTGTTATTGCCTCCATGGTTTTATTCGATAAACATGTGCGTACATTTCTGACAGTAAATTTCGTTACTTATTTTCATAATTAATGAATAAGTTATTATTGTACAAGTAATTATTGAAATTTAAGTAATTATTGAAGTCTGTATATTGAGAAATCAGAAAGTGCAACTTCTTAGCGATTATTGTTGATTTTTACACGAATATAACCATCAGAAAAAAGTGTCTAAAAAACAGCAATCGTGCGCGAAATTGCGCGGCATCCGACCGGTTAACGGTCAATAAGAAGTTCACACCTATATTTAGCAATGAGATTGGTACAATTCGAAGGCAAATTTTGGTTTAGGAAGTTGGTAACACCAATAAATAAATAGCAGGGTAACACTGATACAACGATCCTCTGTGTGCATTTGATGTTTGGTCACATGCACATAGAGCATCAATTAAGAATAAGAAAATAGGTTACAAATTTTGGAGAATAAAGTTTGTCATGAGGTTTACGACCTAATACAAGATTTGATTTCAAATATTTATCTCCCGCTTCTGGCACCACCAATCTAACATTTATTTCTTGTAAAATGCACCCGTTTGTTATGTGAGCTTGTGCTTTTGTTGTGCCAGAAATGTTGTGCTACAAATGCCATGATTCGTAGCATACGTAGCACAACATTTCAATTGGGTCTTGCTTCCTTGTTGTCTGCTGCCATAATGTACTGATTGCGTTTTACTCTGCGCACAAAATACTTCAATCACTAAGGCATACATTTTGCTACCACGTCTGGAGTTATCTATATATCTGTATAAAATAGTATAGAATAAATTATATAAAATATTATATAAAAATAATGTATGAAACCGAGCTCACTTGATCCCATTTTATAAATGATACACAAGAATTGGACGAATATCATCGTATTAAAAATAAATTCAAACTTTCCACCACCAATACGATTATTTTTGACATATAACGTGTTTAAGGATTTAAAAAAAAAACAATGAGAATACCAATCACAAACCGTGTATGGTGAAAGAAAAAGATAATATATTGTGCCAAGAATCTTTAATAAATCAGATAAAAAAGTATTTGAGATGATGCAAGACAAAAACTCCATTGGCTTCAAAAAAGTATAAGCTAAAAGAATATATATTAAAGCTATGTACCTAATGTTACATTAATTTATAATTATCATGTATCACTTGTAAAAATCATGCAATACTCGATTATGATCTACTCTATAATCTTCATGATAAAATAACAATTTTTGTCAAACAATATTAAAGGCAACCATGCCGTAAAACTGCTGTGCAGTTTGGCATATGTATCTTTGTAATAAGTATCAAAAATAAATAAATGTGAAAACAAAAATGTGCATTATATATATATATATATACAATAAAAAAATTGAAACTGTTAACAAAACACGGTATGTGCTCGACATTTATCGTCTCATAAATAAAAGTAGTAGGTATCGGAATACTTCTCAGAACGCATAACTTTATTTGCGATAACTCCAGCTTAATGAATGCGGTTTTAAAATATTCGATTGAAGAAATAAAAAATAAATAAAATAATCGTTGAGTGATGGGTGCTGGCTACCTCGGCTGACGGATGCTTTCGGTTCAGCAGACACCAATTTATAAAAGTGTAACAAAAAAATATGGAGTCAAATATCTTAGTCACGTTTGTTTTACAACCCTTGCTTCTATTTTAGCTTTTCTAGTTCGGAAAAAATATATATGAGCAAGAAAATAAATAAATTTAATAATAATAAAGAATCTTGCAGAGAACCATATCTCGGTCTGCTGATGGTCTAGTTCTCTGTCCACTGATGTATGGCCATCGTTGAAGTTGTTGAACCATTGTTTCAATTAAACCTCAATCATGATATGCACAATTTTTTTTTAAATTTATTTAATTGATAATATATATATAATATTTTATTACAATGATACCTAGAAAATGTATACAATTCAATTTTTTTTTAATATGTTATACCTCACCAAAAAGAATTATGATTCTTGTGTGTGGTATTTTTGTTAATGTATTATTGTTTCTTGGCGTGAACAAACGACTATGGCAGTTGTTTCAAGTTCGATGAAAGTAAGCGGTCGATTAAAGCATAGATTTTACGAGAACGTAAAAATCTATGCTTTAAAAGAACGCTTACTTTAATCCAACTTGAAACAACCGGCCCTAAGGAGAACAATCTGCATCTTGATATAAAATGTCTTACCTATAGTCGTTCAGTAATGCGAATAAAATTCGATTATACAATTAATAAAGAAAAAATTTCACGTGTTGCTGAGATCTGAAGGATCTCGGTTTTTGATGCCAGACTGACTTTCTCAAGTCACATAAACCAACTAGTTACAAAGTGTTACAAGCTTTTAGGCTTCGTAACACATATATCAAAAGGATTTTTTAATGAGAAGTGCATCGAGCAAGTGTACAATTTCATTATTCGTTCAAAATTGGAATATGGAAGAGCAGTTTGGAACCCGCACCAAAGGAAATACATCTGCATGATTGAGCAGATTCAAAAAAAAGTCTTTCGCTGCTTACACATACGCAAAACAGGAGAATGTCTTACATTCGTGCACCATGAAGTGCTGCTGAGGGAATGCAACTACCGCAGCCTCGAGTCGCGCAGACAGGAGGGCCTAGTCATGTTGGAGGTCAAAATTTAAAAATATATAATAGACGCTCAAAACTTGCTAGAGAAATATGCCCTGTTCGTACCAAATAATTATTTTCGAAATTGAGGTCACGCGTTATTTCATGTCCCAAAATGCAGAACGGATGTATTAAATAGACACACCATCACTAGTGTGTAACTCTTAAATGAATTGAGCGATCATGTCGGTGTATTAAATGATAGCTTTGAAAGCATCAAACCGAAGATCGCCACCATGTAGATACTCACTTCACGTCATAGGTAACTTGCACAGTAAAAGGAGCAATCTGTTATGCAATTATAAAAAAAACTACAGCATTTTATTGATGGATTTGACGTAGAGATTATTCATGATTATTAGTAAATAATATAAACGTTGTTACCTATACGCGAGTTTAATAATATTACAATATTTTTTTACTGCATAAATTTAGAAGGAAACAGAATTTCTCATCGAAAGGTAAAGTATCAAACTTGGTGTTTTGACTAGTTTTACATATAGAATTCTATTCAAATATAAATATTGATAATGTACTGAAAATAATGAGCCGAAGTTAATGGTTTGACGGTGGTTGTAACGGAAACATTGCGAGAAGCGTTTAATAGTACCTATATGAAAGAAAATAATAATTTCTATAAAAATACTATGGAAATCACCTAGGAGTAACAAGGTTAATATTATTTAATGATCATTAAAGAGAAAGCACTCCATGCTTTTGATTTTGTTGACAGACGCATATACTGTAAAAGCAAGTACCTAATTAATTTTTTATTAAAAATTAAAAATTTTCATTTTATTTCTTTTCAGTCCGCTGAATACTGTCCCTTCTTGTGAGAATGGAGAGAGCAAGACGTGAAATGTTAATCAGGCTACCGTCCGGGTCCAGTCTGAGTTATAAGCTGATGATTTATCACGTGTTATCACGTCTTATGACAGGAGGAAAGCTACCATTCCGCGGCACCCAGCTGCCCTACAGGGCTGCCAGCTGGCGCCTCTCTACCTAACTATTCTTATTCTCTTAACCAAAAATTATGAATTTTCCCGAGTCTGGATTGGAGGAATTTGTACGGATCCTCGATAAGCAATTCTTTACCTCTTCAATGTCGATGTGCAAAATTTCAGCTCGATTGGATGACGGGAAATATGTTAATTTTCACATGAAACATTTTGCCACAAGAAAATTAAGAGATGAAGTTAATATAAAAGATTTAAAAAAATATATTGATAATGCCCTCACAAGTCGAAAATCTCTCACAGAAATTAAACAAGAAAAATTTAAAAAAAAATGTGTTTTTATTTCGTACATGATTTTAATAATGCTGGTCTTAAATTGAATAGTTTCTAATCGTTTTAAATAAATAAAGCGTATAAACAAAAATCACATTCAACGCACAAAATATTTTTTAAATAAAATGTATTTAAAAATAAGATTAGTAGATAAAAGGTAGGTGATAATTTTTTATTTTTGATTATTTTTTTATCACCATGATGAAGTATGTAATTATTTAAACAAAATTCACATTAAATATGATGAAAATGAATAACCATTTTCAATTCCCGATCAATAAATATCTTCTTTCTATTTACTACTCACCAAATCTGATTGCTATAATGTCAAAATTTGTGTACGAAAATGGCAAAAAAATATATATATATTTTTAGTAACATCTCTGTACAGGCTGTATCATAGCTAGTAGCAAAAACTTTACAGGTAAATTTCTGCCTTGATAATGAGTCGAAATTGTTTAAGCGACCATGAACTATAGTTGTGGAGACATTTTTTTGTTTGCATTCTTTAAATATTTTTGACTTAATTTTTGCAAAAAGTTGAACTATCATTACAGTAGGTTATACCGACTATGAAAAACTCATTCTCTTCAATACGAGTCGAATAAAATGATAAAAACCTTGCAAAAATTGAAAATAGTTTTTTTTACAAAGTGTTGATAATTTTGTTTGAGTTGTATTGAAGAGAAAAAAAATTTCATAGGTAATTGATAAAATTATTGTAATGATAGAGCAACTTTTGCAAAAAAGACAGAAATATTGAAAATATATCCAAATTTTGAAATTGTATATCTTCATAACTATTGATATGGTCATGATTGCTTGAACATTTCCGACTCATTATCAAGGCAGGAATCCACCTATAAGATTTTTGCTACTAACTATGAGACACCCTGTATAATTTATTAAATGACACAAATCGCTCCTTGAGGTCTGATTACCTAATAAGAAAATGTAGAAGAATAACCACAACGTATTTACGATATGTAAATATTAAAAATATAAAATAAGTCATTGTTTTTCCATTTGATTCAGCAACGTTGTAGATTGACTAAAAATTATTGATTGATTAAAAAATATATTGATTGTATTATTTGTATATATCTACTCCTTTTATTTGATTAATTACACCAACATGTTTCATAAAAACCCTTCCATCGTCAGGGTGTTGTATACAACACCAAAGAAGTAGATATATACAAATAATACAATCAATATTTTTTGTTATTAATTAATAATTAATTGTATTCGCGTGTGCAGACCCTAGCGCTAATGACACATTTCCCAGAAAAATCTCATCTAATTGATTAATTAATATAGACTGGTCCGCCATTAAACGGATGCTGCCTTTATTTTAAAATCATTTTAGTGCTTTTATTACAAACAGCCACTTAACCGGCCCCGCGGGAGATAATTTGTGCATCTGTATGGCGTACGCTTGTATTGTGCCCTAAGTATGGCAATTAAGTATGCAATTAAGTCGTTTCGTATGATAAGTGTGCGTTGTATTCACCTCAGACTCTGTTTACTTCATTACGATCTCTCCTCAACTCGTCGCCCTATCTGGCTTCTTATCGACTTCTGGGCTACCTGGATTAGTCGCCATTTCCTTCTACATCTCTGCAGCATCTCTATTAGAGCCAGCATCTCTGTAGAGCCAGCGAACGCCAGACTTACGTTATAGTATCAAACCTGATTTTTTTTTCTGTAGATGTACACTATAGTAGGTTCGAAGGTTTAGATATTATGACGTTTGAAATCGGGGGATTTTGGCACATAATAGGTAAAATAAGTACAAAAAATGAGTAAATAATACGTAAAAATAACAAAATTAATTTTTTAATGTGTTTAATATCATCAAACATAATTTAAACAATAATTTCGTTGTCTGTCCGTCCGTCCAACTGTCTGTCTGTCTTTCCACGTAACTTCGAAATTAAACGGCCGGATATGGGGCTCGAACCCCGGGCCAGAATGTCCGAGGGCAGCAACGGTGCGCAGGTTGCAATCGCTGAGCCTGCTTACCCGACAAAAATACAGTAAATATAGGAATTAGCAAAGACGCAAATCATGCCGCGAACATTTTCGACTAATAATCAAGGCAGGAATATAGTCCTGCGAGGTTAATAATGTTTTCCAAGTATCCCTGTATAAAAAAAGAAATTTAAAAAATATATGTTGAATATATATATGTATATATATGTATAAAAGTATATTGTTTAGTATAAGTATTTCACGGGTGTCGGCTATAAATAAGGAAATATTTCTTTTAAAATATTATAAATATTAATAAATTCCTCAGGAACTGGCATGTAAAAATACCATAATTTTTACTAGTACACTCATATTAATCGTCGCTTTTCACAGGACATTTTTTCCGATAGACTTTCAAGCTATATAAATAATGTTATGATAATTTATGTTTATGATAATTTTTATAGCGCCGTTTTCGCGTGAAAGACGCTTCAAGGGCGCTTTACAGGTGCGACATCTTGAAAAAATGAGTTTTTAGCCTCTTCTTGAAAGATTCTTGATTTTCCATGGATCGCAACACTGGAGGCAGCTGATTCCACATAGCTGGGCCCGCAACGCTGAAAGCACGTTCCGCAAACTTGGTGGCTCCAGGTCTCCTTGGTACTACCAGCCTGCAGAGTGCCTCCGTTTTAGCTGACCGCGGTGCGAGCTGCCTTTCAGTGATATACAGAAAGAGTTTGAAATTTATATTCTCTGGCAGGCGAAGCCAATAAAAAAAAAGAAGCCAATAGTTGCTTCAGCATTGAAGATATCCGTGAGAACTTTGACGCCTTAAATATAAGTCTTGCCGCAGCATTCATCACTGTCTGAAGTCTGTCGAGTTGGGTCATAGGCTGTCCTGCATAATATATGTTTTGTGTGGGCCTATTTAGCAGTATTACCTGATACCCCTATATGCCATCGTATAAGACACTTCCATCCACTTTTCTCACATTCCTCGTCTTCGTCTCTGTGAGACTTCTATATATTTATCCTTAATTAAGTAAAAATATTGATATGACACCTTTACTATAAAATAAATAATATTAGTATTTATTTTATATAATATTCATCACGTAAAAATCGACAAAGTGTACAATTTTATATATAATAGCTGATATAATAGTCAATATTTGATAGTGAGAATGCATCCAAATATTTGAAGAGGTGCTTGTTATTACAATTTAAATCTATTCTACTAGAATATTCTACTAGAATACATAATGGAGTTCTGGTACCGACACTGATGTATGGAAGTGAAGCCTGGAGCTGGCAGAAGAAGAACGAAAGTAGACTGAATGCAGTGGAGATGAAATCCTTTAGACGTATGTTTGGCAAATCCATTTATGATAGAGTGAAGAATGAAGATATTAGGAATGAATGTAAAGTTAATCGTAGCGTAATTCATAGAATTAAAACAGGGTAGCTTAGGTGGTTTGGGCATGTGAATGAATGAGGAAAGAATGGTAAGAAAGATATATAAGGCAAGTGTTGACGGCGCCAGAAAGAGAGGGCGACCGCGGAAGACGCGGCATGACTAGATTAACTAGATACTGGAAGATGGTCCCGTTAGAAGCCTCGACACCGTCGAGCTTGCATGCAAAGATGTATGAATGTGGATGAGGCGAGAGTTGTACGTCAGGACAGAAGAGTATGGCGCTCTATCCTCTCTGCCTACCTCCACGGGGAACCGGATGATGGTAGGTACCTACCAGAATATGGATTGTATAAATTCAACAAATGTTTTAATAATGTCTATTCCATTTGTTGGGCAATATAAATTTTACAAATAAATCTCACCCCTTAGAATGTATAAGTAGTAGACATAGAACAAGGGGACAAATAAAGATACCATCTTTAAGAACCACCATGGCACATACTTGGGAGTTAAATAGTACAATACATTGTTGTCGCAAGAAAGGAACATTCCAAAATACGAACAGTTTAAGAAAGAAGTCAAATCCTTGATTTTCGACAACGCTGAAATGTAGCATTGCCGACATGTCTCTTTTATACTTTAGTTCTTCTTTTATACTTTATACTTTAATTATTTTTATACTTTTATTCTTAGTTCTTCTTTTATATTTTAATTTAGCTTGTAAATACTCCTCCCATAAGCTCGAGCTTTGGCTCATATTATGGGGAGTACAATGTCTGTAAAAATGTTATAATATAGAATCAATTTATTATAAAAAAAGATGTATCTACTGTATAAATAAATAAATAAAATAAAAAACAATCGAATACACTACCTGAAATCTATTGATGAAAAGATTTAAAAAAAATCTGGGTAGAGAATGAGTTATATCTATCTATACATGCGTATAAAAATAAAATAACACTTTGATTTTTTCAATTGGCCGATTAAATAGCAGAAATCACATCCACCGATACAGTTTCCAACCCCATCAACATCCGTCTCCTCCCTGGGGGGTGAATTATTGATGTCCTGTAATAGAATACTCGTGTCCTCGCTGCATCCCCATCAATCCGCGTGTCCTGTACAACTAGAACGCTAACTCCACTGTGCCCAGAGCCGCTCTGTTCTGCCGCGGGAGATGAAATCTCCGATGGACCCGAACACCGACTCCTTATCGTGCGCTCCTGATCTTTGTGAAGCTGATTATTAAATTGTTAGTGTTATGTTTCACGTTGGAAATGAAAACAAATTTACTTACTTGCTGGGGGGTCAAATGTAAATTATGCATTTTGGAGAATGGGCTCTCAGAAGGATTAGAATACGTATAAAGCTGCACTAGCGGAGGCAGGCTTCTCCTTTTTATTTATTTTATTTTATTAAAGTTTTTAAAAAAAAAAAAAAAAAAAAGTTATTGTATGTTCTCTCATACTTGCTTGCTTGTCTTGCTCATCATGCAAAGGAATTTTTCCATGTCATGAAGTCACGACTCTCCAATCAATAGTTAATATGTCATTTTTTTATTTTTTTTATTTTTATTATTGATGGGAAACTAACGGTACATATAAAAATCAGATTACACATGATTATTACATAGTATAGATACCACCTTACATGTTTCCACAGAGTGAACATGTTATATGTTAACATATAGCAACAATAACTTCAGTTATACAATTTTTTATACAGTTATACATATTTAACTAATAGTCATTTTCATAAGTTACGACATCAAGTTGTTTTAAAATGATGTTATGAAAATTGCATATGCTCCGGGCGCTGTTCTTGCTTATTATTTTTATTTTCTTGTATATTATTTTCACAATATAATTATGATGAAATTCTTAATATGTTATTATGGTGAATGAATAATGTGTTTGCTGTTTCATTTTCTCTTTTATATGTAAGCAAAATGCAATCCGGTAAAAAAAGAATAAAGAAACCGTTAGTTAAGAGAATATATGGAAACAGAATGTATAAAAGAAGAAATTAAAGTTTGTATATAGTACATAAAAAAACATAATGAGGTACCTAAATATTTTTTTTTGAAAAATCAAGTTTGTATTGTACAAGCAGAATCTGACACTGGATCCCAATAATCACTACATTGCAGTACATTAAGAAATAAACTAACTAACTAACTAACTAACCATCACGCCGTTTCCCTGCAGGGGTAGGCAGAGAGGATTGAACGCCACACTCTTCTATCCTGGCACACCAGTTTTGCTTCGGCCACATTCATACATCTTCTCATACACGTTCTACGATTGTTGCGGCTTTTAACAGGGCCATCCTCAAATACTTGTAGTACCTGATCGTGCCAGGTCTTTCGCGGACGCCCTCTATTCCCTGTTTCCGACTTCAACTGTCGCCTCTATATTCTTAAGCCTCCTGTTCCTCGTTCCATGATTCTGGAAGCTGACGGTTGCACATGACCACACCATCTCAGCGCTCCCTTTCATTTCTTCTCATCTCCAACCCTATACCAGCCGCATTGCATTCCCTTCTAATTTGTTTCATGTCCCTCACAGTAGTACGAATCTAAAATCCGACCAAAGATTTTCCACACAACGTCGTTAGTGACGCATTTCAACCGCATTCAGTCTACTTTCATTCCTCTTTTGCCAATTCCAGGCTTCACTTCCATACATAAGGGTTGGCACTAGAACGCCATTATGTACCGCTAGTCTTGCTTCTTTTGACAGATTCTTATTATTATCCCATTAAGAAATAAAATATAGGAAAAAGAAAAATATAAACACAAAACATGTAAGATAGCTTGATTACTCCTTGAGCGATATGTATGTATGTACACATATGCAGTGGTGTGCTGCTAAAATTCTACCAACCGGCTTACACCTCAGTAAACACCAACCCCCAATTTTTATACATTACAAAATTATTTATTTACATTACATCATTTACACATTACATAAATTCATTCCAAAAAGTGTTCTGATTTTCAATCGAAACTTGATGGGTCTTATTCGTCTATTATCTGCTGTGTGATGGTGACTTCTGAGCCATGGCTTAACTAATGGTGTGGACTCCCATGAAGTCAGAGGCAAGAGCAGGGGAATACGAAGACTTGAATCAGATGAGTGGAGATCAACTTCTTATGAATCTGGACCTCGGTTTGACCTCCACACGCCTTTGACAAACCAACGGTGTGTATATGTACGTGAAATAATATGCGCATAAATGCATTTATTTTGTTATTTCATTGTATTATATTCCATTACATACAATAAGTAACACTACTCTGACCCTTATTAAGATGACCTCAGACTAGTTGAGTGTTTACACCCAACAATTAAATGTATAGTCTTTAGTCGAGTAAACTATTCTGTTATAACAAAATAAACAGAATAAACTATAAAAGAGAAATTTCCGGAACTCGAGCTGTGAGTCAATTTTATTTTGGTATTGGCGAAATCACAGATTAAGCGAAACACCAGCGAGTACCTAATAGGTGTTTGGAAATAAAAGGACCATAGACGTGCGAATATTCAACAGACGAGTATAAATTTTCCATAGACGAGCGATTAGTGCGAGATATTGCGTATTAAGGAAAAGATATCCAGTTAAATCCGTGTCCAGTGATTTAAGTTAATTAATAAAACCTTGTTCAATTTTAAGTGTTTCTTTTGCCTCCCACAACCACGATCCCGTGACAAAATACTTAAAATATATACTGCCTTGTGAAAGGAGTTAAAGATTTTTGTTTTTTAGATAGCTTTTCGGGCATATTCTAGTAGGTATATATGTTAAATAATTCGGAAGAAAATCATTAAAATATAGAGGTATCATTGCCAGCTACGAAATCCATTTTTACTATTTCATGAGAAAAATCTACAGATATCTCTAGCATACAGGCGCGTGCAGTGGGAACATCGAAATATGACTTTTTTGTAAACGTATATTTTGGAAAAAAAAAATCAAATATTTATGCTACAGATTTTTATGATGTATCAAAATATGAATGCTATACTAACAATTGTCATAGAAATATTGCGAAATATATTATGTTGTATTCTGATATTTTTTCCAAATAATTGGTTACGTAAAAGTAACGCTGCGATGTTCCCACTACACGCCCCTGCTAGTATTGTCCCTTCAAATAAACAAAAGATTTTCAAATTTAGAAAATACACATGTAGAACTTTAAAGTTGTAGATGTTCTTACGATGGAATTGGTGAACGTTGCATCGTTTAGATTGATCACTTAAGCCAGCTTAATTAAGGAAAGGTCGTAAAGCCCTGGACCATCCTATAAAAAGACTTCCATAAATGTTTCTCTTATAAATAAGTTTGTCTCTGTGAGACTATAATTTATTATTATTATCATATATTATAATATCATCCTTCTGGGGACAAAATCGAGTAACCGTGTTCTTAGAACGTATCCATCTATTTATAAAAATAAAATTTTCAAAACAATTTTCCTCTATTGATCTTTAAACATTGTGTTATAAATAAATGGGTAGTAAAATTGAATGGAAAATAATAGTCGTAATAATAAAATTTGGAATGAAGTCCGCGCGCGATATGACCAGGGCTCCATCGCGCACTCCCGATAATGACGCAGCGATATCGGAATATCAAATTGGCCAGATAGCTGTGCTAACTCGATTATCCCGCAATATGTACGGGATAATAAATTAGGGAAGGAAGAGAACAGTAAAATTGCATTTTTATTGGCGATCGCGGGGGAGCGTTGTTACGCCACTGGGGCGCTGCGCCAGGGACGCTCAACCGGGATTATCAATCTCAAACGGGTACACATTTTATGTATACAAAAATGACGGTACTTTACGCATCGGTTCCTAAGGAATAATCAATTATTTATTTATATGAAAAAAAAAATCACGTAAAAAAAGCAAAAAAAAATTCGTAAAAAAATATTATTACTATAAAGAAGTTAAGGACGTCACACGAAATTATGGAGACAGGCAGACGGACGGACAGACAGACAACGAAATTAGTATAATTGGGATAAATATGTATACGTATACTCATATGAATATGCAGCGAGTACATTGAAGTATTTTTATTTATTTATTTAAAGCTAGGTATGTCGTCGCTGTATATATAATAAATCCTATGTGACGTTTAGTACATTCTGAGATAAGCGAATAAAAACTATTTTAAAAAATAATTGGACAGACTAGATTTATAAATTTTTTTTTAAATAATTACTGGGCAGACCTTTCAGATGAACGGCACTGTTTTTTTAGTATATGTCCATTATTTATATGAGAAATTGACAAATTGATTCGTGCATCTCAGAATGTACCTACTAAACGACATATAGAATTTATTATATATACAGCGACGATATATTAATTACCTTTTATTTTAGGTTTAATTTTACTACCCCTGTCTGTTTACAAAACTGGGCAAAGCTTAAAATCAGAACTTAATTAGGAAAGTTCTTAGGTTTTCACGGAATTTTATTATCTTCTTGTTTGTATTTACTGGGGTATTATGTCGTTTTTTTACGACCTTTCTGGCCGACGTTTCGGATCTCATTGCAAGGTCCATCATCATGGCTGACGTGTTGTTGTGAGTGCTTTGATTTTTTCGATTCCTTCGAGTCTACGATACTCGCGGCTAGAGCGCCTAATTTACAACAACAAGTGCGTCAACTCTACATTTACAAACTATTTATTATGATTTTTTTTTTTTTTATAATGAACATCGTGTGTTTCCTATTTTACAAGAATTCGAAAGGGTAAAAAATTTAAAGTAAAAACTCTCTCAGTTGTGAGTGTTGATGTTGTGATAAATATTTATAGAGATGAAGGTCTCAAATTCCCTATTTAAAGAGTGACATAACCGCTAGAAAAAAGTTGTTATTTTGATAGAAGCAAAATCAGAAATTTATTTATTTATTTAATGAAAACATATTCTATGATAATTATAGCAAATTAGATGAATCAAATAAGTACTAAAATATGCATAGATATAAGTATACATTTTTTGTGAAAAAACTATCCCAAACAATTAAATTTGCACATGTAAGATTAATTACGTAACATTTTAATTAACTAAGTGATAATACAACGTATTTTGTAATAATAAGTGGAAAAATAATAACCATTCTCAATTAATAATTGAGAAGGTATTTTTTTTGATCGATTGAACTTCAAAAAATGTCACTTTTCTAGAGATTTCAAAATAAATACTTTTTGACCAATATTTCGTTAGGGATAGTTTTTTAATTTTTTATTTTATTTAGTGTTTAGTATAATGAAAATGTTCCCTGTCTCCTTAGCTAGACCGAGGCCTGTGGTAAAGGAGACAGGATAATCCGTTGTCAATAACAGACAGCCGGTGCTGTAGTGCGAATTATAAGCGGCCAACGAAATATTTTAGGAGAGTACTAACGGGCGTTCGAGAAGTTTTCCATAGCGATCAGCGTGACAAAAGACGAGTGATTAGTGTGAAATTTAAGCTCCAGTTAAGTTCATCAATTTTTCTACCACCGCTGCGATCCTGTGACAATCTAACATAATAATTTCGTTGTCTGTCCGTCTGTCCAAGCGTCTGTCTCTCTGTCTATCCGTCCGTAACTTCGTGTAACGTCCATAATTTCGTTCGAATTCACGGCATAAAAAACCTAATTAAACGGCCGAATATGGAACATGAACGCCGGGCCAGCAAATCCGAACCGGCCGCATAACGCGTGTTGTTACCGCCGCCTCTCCGTGAACCGCCAAAAAGATACTATAAATACTAGGGCTTAGCAGAGACGCGAACCAACGTTCCCGTAATTTTTGACTGGTTACAGATAGTATTGTTATTAAAGTGATTGGTATATTTGCGAAATGCATTTTAAATAAATGATTGAACAACCCCTGATATTAAATAGCAGGGGTGATGGAGTGTTTGTTAGTAGAACTGTTGTGGCAATCACCCCCCAAGCTTATAATAAATTGATTATATTTATATAAGCTAACTGGCACTACGCATCACTGATCTCAGGACTTGTGATGTTCATTTGTTGTGCTTTTATTATTTTTAATAACAGTAATTGTTTTTATTCGTTGTTTTGTTTTTATTTCTTTGTGTTTTTATTTTTATTTTTCCCTCATAGAGTAAGAAACAGCGACCGCTAGACATACGTTAGTGTATCAAACCTGAAAAGAACAGTAGGTACATATCTCAAACACGTGTATCATACCACCCATTGACGTATTATAATACAGACACGTTATTCGCATACTAGGCGACTTTCATATGTAGCAAATATTGCTTTGAAAGAGACAACAAATCGCATAATCAAGTTATCACGTAAAAATCATGTAATTTGAAGTTACGGTGACTAAAATAACATACTCATTCTTACGATAGTGTACGATACTCTGTGCCTTTTCCCCCGGGACTTTTTTCGGCGTAGCGTCGCGCCCGATCACAAAGAAGGTCCCTTCGATAACGAATGCAAGTAAGGCAATTAATTACCACGCTCAATTAATGTATATTATAGATGTCTCACAGAGACGAAACTGTAGTTTTTTATGGGTAAGTAGGTATAGAAGTCTTTTTGGGTGTACGTAGGACTTATGACCTATCGTATGGTTGGCTAAGGTGATCACTTTATACAATGTAACATTCGCCATTTCCACCCATGATAGAATATACCATGCCTACTAATTTTTGGAAGTTGTATATATTTGAATTACATGCCACACTTCATATATGCATTGTAACAACCTTTCTGTGCGGCCTGTACAAAGCCATTTTCATTCCCCTAAATCAGATGTCGTTAATGTCACTAATGAGAAAATCTACAATTGATTTTACGGAATTTATGAAAGCGATATACTTTTTCTGTGTAATGAAATTCATCCGAATTACTAACATTACACTAGGATACGCCAGGAAATATTATTTCCTATTTTTATTAAATTCCTTTTTTACCAGTATGCCACATAGACATAATAATCAATTGATTAATTATGTCTATGTGACATGAAATCCAGTACTGTTCTGAAAGATTTGAACAAACTCAAAATATTCTGAATTACCTTACTTTTGAGTTGCCAAGATTTCACGCTTGTGACGTGTCTACAGTTTATTATGTCATTGATACGACCCCTGTTTGTAATATATTTTTCTCATTCGCCGGACTCCACCACGTATGAAGATCATTTTTTTTTTCATTTTGTATTTTAAAATATCGTCTGAATTGTATTTCAAGTCTAAGAGACGTAGTTTTGATTTGCGTAAAATAAAAAAGTTTAACATTTTATACATTTATTGGATAACTAGAGTAGCTTATTGGTGTAGTGGTTATGATTATCGCCTAGAGATCCGAGGTCGGTGATTCAAGCGCTACTCCGGGACACCAGCAAGTTAGTTCTATTTTCATAACAAAAGGGTTTAGCTCATTTCTTCCATTTTTTTTCCTTTTTTTAATTAATAAAAATAAATGGATATTAATAAAAAAGGGTAAAATACAGAATTAATGAATATGTTATTAAATAAAAGAGACTTATTTTGATTTTGGTAATATTTGTATTTTTTCTTGTATTGTTGTATAGTATTGTTGATTTGTATTTGAGTTTATAAGATCTATTGTAATTAATTAATATGAATGTATTTCTGGTAAATACAATTTATTTATATATATGTATTGATGCACCTACAGACAAATATCAATGTGATGTTTTGAGGGTCTGAGATGTAAAAAAAAAAAATTAATAAATAAATAAATAAAAAATAAAAAATAAATTAACAAATAAATACGAAATCCTTAGGAACCGACATGTAAAAGCACCGATTATATAAAATAAAAAAATTGTGGCGACTAATCATCAAGGATGTGCGGATGCTCTTTAATCCTGCTGCCTTCCTGTCACAACTGGCTATCACCCGTCAAAAATTACGTTATTTTTCTGTGTATTTTGGTCGCGAGTTACGGCTGTGAAAAAAACGCCATCTAGCTTTTTAGCTTAGCGTAGCGACTTTCTAGCGTTAATGGAGGACATTGTCACATAGACAATTATGGATTTCAGAATATCGAGTTTGTTCAAATCAATTAATGTATATTATAGATGTCTCACAGAGACGAAACTGTAGTTTTTTATGGGAAAGTAGCTATAGAAGTCTTTTGGGTGTATATAGGACATATGACCTATCGTATGTTTGGCTTAAGTGATCACTTTACACAATGTTACATTCGCCATTTCCACCCATGATAGAATATACCATGCCTACTAATTTTTGGAAGTTGTATATAAAAAAAATGTTACAATGTCCGTCACTAGCTAAATCCAGTAGCCAGTGCAGTGAACGGGACCCACCTCTTTCCCACCACAGAAACAGGGCCGCTCTACGAGCAAAAACTCCCGTATTGGCCCTACACTTTCGCCATCCAGTTTGGCATTTTTTTAATGCTAAAGCAGTTTCCCAAGTACTTCAATGTCTCTGCAACGTATTTCAACGTATTAAGATTTCACAACCAGATTAAATTGGCTGGTTCGATACAACCGTCTCCATCTTTACTTTTGGTTCTACTTTATTCTGAAATATTTAGCCAAAGGTGTGGAATACGTCCGACAGTGATTGTGGACATCCGATTCTGAATTTGCACAGTTTAAGAAGCGCTGCGTTCGGGTTCGAGTCCCGGATAAGGCTTGTGAAAAATCGCAATAACGCGCTATTTGAGGCGCTCGCCAGCGGCGCCGCGTAATCGAATTAAAATGTCATTTGGAATGAGGGCTGCCCCCCCCCCTTCCCCACCGTAACCCCGCACACTGCCAAACAATCGTTTCGGACGGCTCCCGATTGGCTTATTCAACTACACGGCCCGATTTTGCGCGCGAAATTCGATAACTCAATCTCCAAAATTGTATACGATGCATTTAAAATCAACTCCGTGAGAAGTATAATTATAAACAGAAATATAATTTATTTTTTTAGATTTTTGTAATTACATAACTGATATGTTTTTTTTGTAATTTTTAACTCGTTTTGTATATTTATTTATTTATTTATTTATTTATTTAATGTTTATGGAAGACCAACAGCACAAAAAAAAAGCATAGAAAACATTGATACAATATAGATGGCCAATTACAGGTCTCCACATTTAGAATTATGTCAGTAATAATAAATATTTATGATATACTAAAATAATATAAAGTGTATATTTTTACTAATGGAAGGTATATCATTATATGTATGATAGTGTATGGGTATATTGGTGTGTACCACAAACCGCCAAAATATATAGACTTGAACTAACGGAATTATTTTGGTCCGCGCTGTGGTTCTACCGCTGTTTCTAATGAGTTTGACTTGAAGAGTTTTTACTCAGGAAAGAAAGAAAGGAAAAAAAACAACAATGTATTGTAAACAATATGTTTGTGTTACTAGAGGATTTAATTATGCAATTATGAATTTAATATGTCTTAAATATGTGCGAGGGGGACATACTTCCGCTGCGTCTCGATCCCCTAGCCTAAAATATTTTTTTTGTTGATATTATTGCCTACGTTTTTGCACCTCTCATGAATGATATTTTTAAATATAATAACATGTTATGCATTAAATTAAAGTTTGTCATCTATGTTTTACTTCTTGAATAAATTGAAATAGTAATTGAGAAATTTTAAAATTTAAATAAAACTTTTACGTACCAACATTTTGACAATACTTTTTCATTTAAAAATACATTATATTCCATAAAACAGTGTGCCACTGAAGTAAAATGATTGAGAAACACTGGTCTACCGGCTCTGGTAACAAAGCCGGGTTACTTGCTCGAATAATGATAATGCATATATTTAACTGAGTCTTTAATTAATTAATATTTCAATAACTAGCGTTTCATGAATATAATCGGAAAATACATAATTATTGATATAATTACATGAAATGGAATTATTTGAATATGGCATCATAGTTAATTATTCAGTTATTACCCTCGTTACTGTGAAGTGACGACATGACGCGGCGTCATCATTTAGCAGCATCCGAACATCGTCATGTAAGTTCATCATTTATGCCGGACTTTCATCATTACACTGCGCCGTTCATCTCATTAATAAATACCTAATTAGGTACTTAATCAGCCGACTCTATCGACATCGCAATGAATTAATAAAATTATTATTAAATTGCAAATTTAATTTATGGGTTGTATTGTCGCGAATTGAAAATATTAGGTAATTATTTATTTTTTTATTTGTGTCTGCATAAGTTGCATAAGACTATTGAAAAAAATTGTAAAAAAAAGAGATATCTTTTAATTTATACGTTATTACAGTTTAAACACTATTAAGAAAAAATACACAAGATATGAGTAGCTTGTTGGGATTTGGGGTAGTGGTTTTGACTCTCGCCTAGTGATACAATGGCCGGTGGTCGTCCTATTTTCATAGCACAGGCTTTTATCTTAGTTTTAAAATAGTAAGAATATCAATCTATCAAAATAACAATCATTAATTGTGAAAAAAATTATGTAAATAAAAAATATACACAGAAAATACACAGAAAAAAAAATAAAAAAATAAATAAAAATAAAAATAAAAATTTTTGTTTTCCTGATGAAGAAGTCATTGGCTTTGAAACATGTTGATTTTTTTCAATAAATAAGTGGTTTAATTTATATTAATTATAATTATGTTACCACAAAATAAATTTGCTACATTTGAAGAAGAAGAAAATTAATTGTTTATCAAAAAATAATTAATGCAGTTATCGAGGATTACTAATTTATAATTTACCTACTGAATTCGATATTTTATAGGGGACATCATTTTGGGAGGGATAGATACATCAAATCTAATTCAGTAAATTTTAAATTAGTAATCCTCGGTGAATGCATTCAAAACATTTTTTTGGATATTGCTGCCTTTTCTTTTATACCCCACATATGAAGTTAAAATGAATAAGTCAATAAACCTATAGAAAAAAGTCAAACATTAGCAGATTTTAATATAGAAACTATCACTGCCTCAGAATGCGTATTTCTTTTTAAAGTAGCCAAGCTGTCGTGAAATATATCGACAAACTCATTGTACTCATTGCCCAGTCTGTGTAGTCTAGGTATTGCTGAGTGGGTGTGGTAATTTGTTGGCAATAAGATATATATTTTGAACGCATTGAGAATGGAATTTTGAGATTTATTTTAATTTTTTAGAAAGAATATAAGGGCTGTCAATGTGAGGGGTAATTATTGTACAGAAATATTAAGTCGATTAATTTCCATCTATCTGGCATACTAAGGATATTGAGTAATTTTATAAGAATGTTATAATTAATTAAAGAAATGCGTATATTTAAATTAAAACTGACAAATCTTAAGAACTTATCGTCACTGTATATTTAATTAAGCCTATGTACCGTTTTAGTACATTATGAGATAAACGATTGAAACTGTTTTATAAAATAATTGCACAGACTAGATCTATAAAAAATATTTAAATAATTACTAGGTAGACTTTCCAGATGAACGGCAATCTTTTTTTTAGTATATCTCCATTATTTTTATGAAAAATTGACAAATTGATTCGTTCATCTCAGAATATACTAAGTGGCACATTGGCTTTATTATATATACAGCGACGTTATGCTGAATTCTCTCTATGGCCTGTACATGTACAATGTACACGTCTATTATAACAGGGGACCATGCAGCTGAGTACTCAAGTTGGCTTCTTACCAGAGAGTTATATAATATCAAAACTGTGTTAAAAATATTAAATGAACATTCAGAATATCAATTAACGTATATTATAGATATCTCACAGAGACGAAACTGTATTTTTATGGGAAAGTAGGTATATAAGTCATTTGGGTGTACATAGGACTTATGACCTATCTTATGGTTGGCTTAAGTGATCACTTTACACAATGTAACATTCGCCATTTCCACCCATGATAGAATATACCATGCTTATTCATTTTTTGGAAGTTGTATATATGTTCAAATTGCGTGGAAAGCTTTCACATACGAGTTGTAACCGCCTTTCCAAGCGGCCTGTACAAAGCCATTTTCATTCCCCTAAATCCCCACAGATGTCGCTAATGAGAAAATCTACAGTTGATTTTACGGAATTTTGAAAGCAATATACTTTATTGTGTAATGAAATTCATCCGAATTACTTGCATTACACTAGGATACGCCAGGAAATATTATTTCCAATTTTTGTTAAATTCCTTTTTTTTTACAAGTATTTACAATTCAGAATATTTTGAGTTTGTTCAAAATCTTTCAGAACAGTGCTGGATTTATGTCACAGAGACATTATTAATCAATTAACGTATATTATAGATATCTCACAGAGACGAAACTGTATTTCTTATGGGAATTTCTTATGAATTTCATTACACAATAAAGTATATTGCTCTCAAAATTCCGTAAAATCAACTGTAGATTTTCTCATTCCCATAAGAAATACAGTTTCGTCTCTGTGAGATATCTATAATATACGTTAATTGATTAATAATGTCTCTGTGACATAAATCCAGCACTGTTCTGAAAGATTTTGAACAAACTCAAAATATTCATTCAGAATATATTGAATATGTTAAAATTTTCCAGAACACAAAGAAATATATAATACATTTGTTGTATTTGCACTTTGCATTTTTAATTAAATTCTGTTGTTTTATTATTTACTTAGCCAACTACAACCAATCACACTGAATGTGATTTACTCAAGCCTGGATGTTTTGTGATGTATTTCGCTTCTGTGATTGGGCATAAAAACATACCAAAGACACCACATTTAAGTTCATTGTGATATTTTGTTACTTTTTAATACCTACCCTTGTTTGCGCAATCTCAGCTTGTTTTTTTAGTAAATAAACATAATTTTTTTAGCAAAATTTTATTTTAAGACGGATGTAAGTGATCTGATAAAAACTAACAGAATATTTAGCTCCTTTAAGCGCGCTTAAAATACTCAAAATCACATTTTAGCATTTTCTTGTAGCTATAAACGCAATACGATGCAAACATTTGATAATTATTATGTTAAAAAAATATTATCTCCTTTCCCCATGCAAAGTGATACATTATATCGTCACTGTATATACAATAAATCCTATGTGCCGTTTAGTTCAATTTATCATATAAATAATGGACATATACTAAAAAAAATAGTGCCGTTCGTCTGGAAAGTCTGCCTGGTAATTATTTTAAATATTTTTTATAAATCTAGTGTGTGCAATTATTTTTTAAAACAGTTTTAATTCGCTTATCTCAGAATGTACTAAACTTCACATAGGATTTATTATATATACAGCGACGATATTGTAGATTTTCTTAATTATTATTACCTATTCGAAGCTATCCAATAGCAACGATCAGAATATGCATCCAAACAAAATAAAATAAGAAATAATTAATCTTCCGTCTTGTTGACGGGTTGTATTTATCTAGTTTAATATTTAAATCACTTGACCCGATGGCTTACAATAATGAAAGCAAAAAACGTCCCAACAAAATATTTCATCCGCGACTCATTGACTCGACACCGTGAAGCAAACACAACAACAATAGATTAAAAATGCTAATTTTTTTGCCACTCAAGTCCCTAGTTTGGTTTTTCAATACTAGTTGTCAACATGTCAGTGTCTACGTTTATTTTTTTTATTCATTAGTAATATTTCCAACTAAACACTTTATTTAAAATTTTTAATAAAGTGTTTTATTTATTATTTTGAATAGAAAATATTTTTTACTTTGGGTGAAATATCAAGAGTTAATGGAATAAACGACATCAGAGATTGCAATTTTTTTCGATATTTCTGACTTATCTTTTGTATAATGTTAGACCCAAATGAATAGTCTTAATACGTAATTTTCAATACAAAATAATACTTTAAGGCGTACCTTAACCTTTAAATCATCTCAGAATTCAGAGTCAAAGTGTTGACTCTGAATTCGGGCCTTCGACTTTCATTAAAGTAATTTACAACATTACTTAAATAATCTCAAATCTTTCAATATACCGGATGCCTTATAGTTAGTAGCAAAAACTCTACAGATGGATTCCTGCCTTAATAACGAGTCTGAAATGTTCAAGCAACCATGACCTAATATGAATAGTTATGGAGGTATGCACAATCGATGTGTGCATTTCTAACTTATTTTTTGCAAAATAAGCCAGTATATATATCATTATAGTAAGTTATGCCAATGATGAATTCACTTGCTTCAATACAACTCAAATAAAATGATAAAAACCATATAAAAAAAACTATTTTCAATTTAAAGTTTTTATCCTTTTATTCGCTTTAATACAAGTCGAATACATTTTATAAGCTAATAATTTATATAAGCTAATAATTTATATAAGCTAATAATTTATATAAGCTATTGTAATGATAGTTTAACTTTTTGCAGAAAATAAGTCAAAAATATTGGAAAAAAATGCAAATTTTAATATTGCATATTAAGTCATGGTTGCTTGAAAGTTTTCGAGTCATTATCCAACCAGGAATCCACCTGTAAAGTTTAAGCAACTAGCTATGAGACACTCTGTATATCAATAGTTTGTGGGCGTAACAGCCATCCACATCGCTAAACATATATTATTATTTTTTTTTTAAATATCTATCAACTTTATATTGCGACGAATCTTTGAACTCCTTTGAGTAATAGGTATACGCTAGGTGTCGCCTGGAAAATCAATTTACATTTTAATTTTTAATGAAAACACTTTTTACTCCCTTTCTTTTAACTCGTAGCGTCTGCTTGTCTACTTGTCGTCTTGTCTGCTTGTCTGCTTGTCTGACCAAAAAACTTTGGATCGATTTTTAACCCTTTTCCCGTGATCCAATCGAGCTGAAACTCGTTAGCAAGTAGACTCGTGGCGACAATTAAGAAGATCTATCAAATTTTAGTTAAAAAAATTAATAATTATAGCATAATTTCGGATTTTTAGATATTTTAATGTTTTTTTCAAATTGTAATCATTACCAAAGTTTGATTACTAGCAACGGCAGCCCGATAACGTCGGGAAAATTTTCTAAATTTGAATTACTCCGTCGGTATACATAGTACTTCACTACGAATTTCGAAAATCTAAATTGACTGACAAATGTTTTTAGAATTTAATCATCAAAGCATGAAGTGTCTTATCAAAACATCTGACATTTTAGAAATATATTAAATTACTGTAAGTTGAGTGTTATGTTATATGTTTTAATTCGTCTTTAATTGTTGTTATATTTTAAAAAGGAAGGGAGTATAATAAAAACTTGGTTTTAATGGGTTACTTTTTTATAATTACGTTGCAATTTCAAAATTGCGTAATTCTATGATATTTAATAAAAATCAGACGGATTGCTACGAAGACATACAGAACAAAAAAAAAATCTGAGTAATGTTGCTTCAAGTACGACGATTCTGTATTAAATGTTGGTTGATTGAAATTATTTATACGGGGGTGAAAAAATGTGCCTACGCCGGTTGACAAATGACCCTCCTGTTGTGCGGTGCCGGAGGAGTGAGGGAGGAGGGGGGCGGGGGGGGGGGATGATGAGAAACAGATATTCGTGTTTACCAGCGGGCGCAGTTCATAAAGCGGGCTGGATACAAAATAAAACACCCCTCGCACGGGGCGCGGCTCTAGGGGCGGCACTCCGCAACACTCGAGTTTAATTCTCGTCATTTTTTTAGGAGTGCAGGATAAAAGGCGGTTATTGAAGCTACGCCGTGTAAATAGGCACTAGCGAAGGGTAAAACTACATTCCAAAATGAAGACTACAACACACACACGTTCGCCAGTTTGAAGACTACTGAAGTGAACTAATTGTGGTACTACGAAATTGTAGTACTAATGAAGTGAAGTAATTGTAGTATTAATGAAGTGAACTTGCAGTAATACAAAACCGTAGTGCTAATGAAGTGAAGTAATTGTAGTATTATAGTACGAAATGAAATTTTGTTATTTTTTCGCAAAATAAAAAGTTGATGACTATAAAAAAAAATTAAAAAAAGGTCGCCGGAAAAAATATTTTTATATATCGAAGACCGAAAGACAAATACTTTCAATAACTTTAAAGTGTGTGTACTTTGTAGTGTTCACTTTAAAATGAAGTGTACTGTTTGAAGTATGTACTTTCAATAACTTTTAAGTGTGTGTAGTTTGTAGCGTGCACTACACTTCAAAAGGTGTGAAGTTTAAGCTTCAATATAATGTAGTACTACATTGTAGTAGTTAGTACAGAACGGACCCATCACTAATAGACACAACTCCAGGGAGATAAATTGTCCGTGCAAAGGACACTGTCTTTAACGAGACAATGTTAGACCCAAAACCACCCAAAATGACATCAAGCGACTCACCAGATGGCTGGATCCTGATTTCCTCGCACAGATTGCGGCGATTAGACCCGTGCGATTATTTATTTAAATTTCTTCGATAGGCGAGATGAAATGTCTTTGCACTTGTAGGTATGTTTGATAAATTAATTAATTCTTAAATTAGCGGCGATGGTAGGTATTATATCACAATACGAATGCGGTGCGAAAAAATTTCACTGCCGGTGCCTGAAGGTCAAAACGTGAAGTGAGCGCTGTCATACCAATGCGACATCTGTCGTCGCATCTCAAACCATCTAGCCAGGGGAGGGTCACTCCGGATGGTCTCCGGTCGAACAAATATCGCGATTGACACGACACAAAAAGACAGTAATCCTTTGTACAAACAAGAAGCACAAATAAGTTGGCGACAAGTACTTGTCATTTGCATCCTTTAATACTGATATATGATTCTTTGGCATATATTAAACCACGTGCTGTATTTAGAAGGTCAGAAAAAATGCAGACTTTAATGCCGCTCATACTAATGAAATTTCACCAAGGTGCAAATAATATTATATTTTCAAAGTTGAAAGAATAAGACTTCCCCGAAGTTTTTACCCCGACACTACCATGAGGGGTTGCACCAATTTAGGTAGAAATTGGGTGATTTTTTACAAGAAGGTGAATTGTTATGTTTATTTTTTTATTGGCACTTATTAAGGTACGTCATCACTCTTGGCTCTATAACCCCTGATGGGAGTCTTCCTCCACTCATCAGTGTTTTGTGCCAGCTCTCTCCAGTTCAGAAGCTCCAAGGCAGATATGTATTTGTGGACGTTGTCGCTCCATCTTAATTTTGGCCTTCCCAAGCTCCTCCGCCCTATCGGTCTTGAGTTCAGCAAAGACTTTGGTGCTTGATGCTCGGTTATTTTTTCCACATGACCCAGCCGCCGAAGTCTTAACAGTTTTATAAATTTGGTGACGCTTAACTCCTTAAACAGATTATAGAGCTCATTTTTGTAACGTCTGCGCTAAAGTCAATTTTCTAGAATCGGTCCAATGATACGCCTCAAAACTTTACTTTCAAAAACGTCTTCAAAAAACAACTTCAACGTTACGTTTCCTTGCGTCACGAAAATATACAAATATAAACAATCGAAATCTCCAAATAAAATTACATTCGAAATTGAAGAAAATGCGTAAGTTCCGGGGTTCCCCTACCGCACACGTAATTCTTTTTTAAATAACTTCAACGGCATTTTTGACAACCCTGCCGGTCCTGACACCGCACACACTACACACCCCTTATTATTCCACCCCATTAGATCGTCTAGAGCAGTGATACACAACTCTGTTTACTCTTCATTGTTTACCAACCGGTTATTTGGTTCTCAAAGTTAAATACAATCTGATGGGATGCCGAGATCACATAACTTTTACCGTATTTTTAAATACTCTGTCTTGGGAGGAGTTGAATCTGTCTAGTGTGTGGGTTAACAAAATTATACTAGGAGAGAGTGGCATTAGCCTCCAATAGATTTAAAATTAAAAGATTTAAAGGACTTAAATTGTACATCATTTAATATATACAACTAGACATTTACATACATACATCTTCCAAAAGTGGAAATGACGAACGTTGCATTGTGTAAAGTGATCACTTAAGCCAGCCATACGATAGGTCGTAAGCCCTATGTACACCCAAAAGACTTATATATCTACTTTCCCATAAAAATACAGTTTCGTCTCTGTGAGCATCTATAATATACATTGATTGATTAATGATGTCCCTGTGAAAAAAATCCAGTACTGTTCTGAAAAATTTGGACATACTCAAAATATTCTGAATAAAAACACTCGTTTTAAAATTCTACATTTTTAATTTTTTTATATGCGTTTCGCCTTATGAGGGCTTTTTTAACATTCAACACCTTATATGAAAAGTATTGAAAACAGATAATTTATAATTTAAAAAATTAATTAAGGTTTTTATATTTTTCCCCAATTCTATGAAACAATTCTGTTCAAACACTTATGAAAGATAACACATATAGGAAAGAGGATAGATTTACAATTTGATACAAATATGATATTTATGGTAAAAAATTATGTTTGCGGACTAATGATAATTTTCGTATACAGGTATTCCAAATTTGTGTCTCAGTTGATTATACATATGTGTGATTATGGAGTTCTCTAAACTTACTTGCGAAACATTAAAGGTTGTGACAGTTTCTTTACAAGAAATAGTGAAATTTTGTTATGTTGATATGCGAATGTATCACTTTTAATGCTTTGAGAGTATTTGAATTAGGAAAACAAAAAACTTCAAACCCCATTATCTCAAAATGCATATTTTGAAAGGTGATAGATAGTTGTAATAAAATAAATTATGATACATCATAACGCTAGATGGCGCTTGCTGATTTGGTTATGGTACAAATAATCAAAATTCGGTCCCACCCGCTTGACTCCTTCTTTCCGACGGTTGAGAACCCCTGAAAGGCGAGTGCGTAGCAACAGATATAATACGATTTGATACCCTCTACAGCTCAATCAACTCCTGATTAAAATGTAATCGGATAAACCGCCGGGAAGGGGTAGGGGGAAGGGTGGGGAACACACACTTACACATACTACGATCACACACACAAGCGGTGCAGTCAGAAGCTACATTTGTAGTGTATTGTACTACACTGGGGAGGTTGACTTGATTCATTTTAACACAGAACAGGTGAAGGTATCGAGAGAGTGGCTACTGGAAACAAGTAGAACGGTGCTTTGTTCTCCATTTGTGTTTAAGATGTTTTAAGATTTTTTTATTAACGTCTTAATCATACATCATCAAAATAAATAGACATGAATTTATACTTGTTTTAAAAATTACTTCCTGTTTATAAATTTTGAAACAGATGTGAAAAAGTAAATCTTAATTATCTTATAAAATATAATGTCTTAGTAAATAAGCCGCTTTTTTCGCAAAAATACGTTTTTGCTTAAAATAATAAATTTAGGAATTTAAAAAAAATACTTCTTTTTTACGAGTGAATTTCATTTTGCAATATAATATTATATCGATGGTATACGGTATACTGTCGAATCTTCAAAAATTATTTTATCTTTTTACTTTTTTAATCCATCCAAATTACTCTATATTTTTGGACAATGTTAAAAAAATGTAATTTCGATTCAATGAAAGAATTTATTAAAGGAAAATTAAATTTCTTATTAAGACTACCTGAAAATATAAATCGGATGGTTTAAGATAGTAAGACGAAAATCGATTATTTGCAGATTCGATTGTATACGTAGATGCCGTCGAAAATAAATAATATATACTTTCACTGTAGCAAGCATGTGCCCTAGACATGCACAAAGAGGACATTCTTCTAGTATGAACTATCCCCTATCCTAAAGAACTAGTTTGGCTCATGTCTGTACATATTTTTTACTCTGTGCGTCTTTACCCTTAAATGCATCCTGCATTCTTGTGAATACAAAGTACATAGATGCATATCTAAGACTTACTTTTCAGTATTTACCCAATCCAAAATCATTAATGTTTTTTTTTATTATTTCTTATGTTATTTAATATGCCATATTTCAGCTTTTTAAAAAATCTATGTTGGTATTTAAACAGTAACAAATTAATTTAATAAAATATAGTTGTTTAAAATAAATTAAATAATTATGTGATACATATTAAAAATAAATATAATTAAAAAGAAGCATAATTATTCCAAATGAAGTCAACGTTAACTTTGAGTAAGGAAATTTTCGTCAATAATCAGTAAATATTGCTTCTGCTCCTTATCGATGGAATGAAGACGATTGTCTTCACACCACCGATGACTCTTCCATGAGCACTGCTCCTCTCTCTACTATATCATTTACAATTTCCTTAATATGTTCAAAAGTCTTGGTTTTATTGCAGTCACCATCATCCTTCCATGTCCTAATGTCTTTTGTCAAAAAATCACACGAAACGCCGATTGTGTTGAAAAAAATCAATGTATGGATCTTGTAATCCTTGATTTTCGAGGATGGTGACCATCTTCCATTTAGTTTCCAAGAAAACTTCATTATCGAAGTAAGCAAAAGCAACAATCTCCTTAGACAGATACCAAAGATGTCATTTACCGATACTAACACGTTCAAACGCGATTCCTATTATTTTAGATACCACTGGGGTCAGGAGAGGAATGTGCTCAACCTATCCACGGCTTATTAATGCTGCATGTAGTCACATGAATGGTCTAAAGCGTTGCAGTAATTGCCCTAAATGGCGCATATTTTTGAAACTTTGATCAATGGTTAGTGTGCTGCGGTTTACAAAAAAATGCGGGTGTTAAATGTATTTAATGGTCCATTAATCGCCGAGATTTTGCTCGATGTAGAGAAGAGCGTTCTTTGCGGGAATTGAAGTCAAGGCGAGAAGATGGTTGGCATATACGAGATAAAACAGAAAACGATGAATCACAGCATGAACTAGACCCCAAATAAGATCAAAATCCTACCTGTGAGATGACTGGATGCTGGTGTAAGGGGCAGGAATGCCTTTTCCTTTGATGATCCTGGTCAATGCTGCAGACACAACACTCTCGTCACTCGTCGATTAATTAATAACAATGCAGATATGAAAGCAATCCACGGCTGCGGTTTATACAAGTATAACAAAATGTCTATGCGGGTTTTACAATATGATATTGCGTGAGCGATGGTCTAAAATGGAATTATCAATAGATGCGCTCTCTTCAACGGAAGACAATTAAGAAGTGCGGTAGAGTTCATACATGACAACAGATGGCGTTAGGCGTAATAAAAGGTAAGATCGACGGAGTGGGAATTAAATCGGGAATAAAAAAATGATTAATGAAGGACAAGTGGTGCATCTTCATCTCACTCAAGTCCAATCCAGCCACAGCAATTGTCTCTATTTTTACCCATCTTACATTGGCCAAACCAGTTAACGACCCCTAAAATTAATTTAAATGAAAAATAAAAAAGTACGTGTATATTTTTTGGCTTTTGAGTAAGCATAGTATTTTGATATAAGTGTACCACAGTAAAAAAATAAAACTTTAATTTTTTGAGGCACCCTAATGGGCACAGCCCGGACTCCTGCTATGTTGTTCTTTATCCATCTCTATCACCGTCCACCTGCATTTGAACAAAGATTGTTGACGCCCCGTCACTCTGGAGCTGAACAATTTTTGAACAAAGTTTCCGCTCGTCGGGACCAAATGAAATTACCAGACAATTGGAAGACTACTCTCCATTTTATTAGCATCATCTATCACGGCGCGTCCCGGGGGAGGGCGCCGTTTAAACATTGAAAAACTCGGCATACAATATTCACACGGCCGGGCGGGAGCGTGTTACCCTAATGGAAAAGCGAGTTCATATCACCTCCCCTATTTAATTTTTCCCAGAGGAATCGCCTCTCCCGTCGCCCCAGTGACAATCCACCTCGCGCAGCCGCCCCTGAAAACGAGTGTGTGAAATTAATCTGCACTGTTTATGTTGATGCCTTTATCATCCGCTTCCAGGGAGCTGAGGAGTGTTGCATTACGGTGTGCTGTTGATGTGTCAGGACCAGACGATGTGACAGGAGGAAAATACGTTTGAGTGCAGCCAGGAGCAAGCAAAGAGCTGTGGAAATAAATATAAATTTTTGGAGGTGGATGAGCCCTCCGGTTTAGGATGAGTTGAAGCGGTGTTGATGATGTAAAGTCACGATAGTTTTACAGAATTTATTGAATTGCAAAAGTAAAAGTTATAAGGAATACAGTAGGTACAAAGGTTACAAGTGAGAGCGTGACGTTCAAAGGTATGACGGCGAGGGCTTCCGCTATACGAGCCGTTCACTGGGAAAGTGAGATAGTCTGCTCTGGAGACTACCGTTTTTATAGTTGTTGTGAACAAAAGACTCGGTGTATTATGACTTCGTCTTACTCGGCCGCTCGTGTGGGTAATATTTAGTCTGGTCATAGATGTGAGATTATCCGCTCTTCATGCCCTCTGCTATACGTCGCCTTTGTACTCGGTCAATGGTCCGGCTTACATTGTCGCCTTGTTCGTTGTGCTCAGCGCTTTTGCCTCGACCTCTGTATCGAGGGTAACGGTCTGCCGTGCTCGATGTCAGCATATGTGGTACCTCATTACACGTGTATATGAACGCGTCTTTGGCCACCACAAATTAAATAATCTTGACCTTACGAAACGATCATGTAAAATTATATCCTTAATTCGCAAATTATGGTAGAATTCAATTACCTTAGACTTGAGTTTTAATACTGAACGTGAATCGCTTGCAACGTCATGTCGATGCTTTTTTTAAAACAACAATTTGCTTATTTAATAGATAGATTTGGCGTTCACTAATTAGTTATAACTTTTTCCGAATTCGCGAACCATATCATGAATAATAATCATTCTTAATCAACAAATATTATAGATGTCTCATAGAGACGATGATATTTTTTATATGGGAAAGTAGGTATGAAAGACGTTTTTTCTTCTTTTTTTTTAATAATAAAAATTAAATTAAAAATACAACTTGCATTTAGAGCAAGGTGTGCAAATTTATGATATATACAACTTCCAAAAAATTGATAGATGTGGTAGTCCTTCAAGGGTGGAATTGTGAATGTTACATTGTGTACAAGGTGATCATTTAAGCCAGCCGCACGATAGGTCGTAATCCTTATGAGAAAAAAAAGAACCTACTTTCCCATATAAAAAAATAGCCTCGTCTCTATAATACATCTCTAATATATCTTGATTAATGATGTCCCACTAGGGATAAAATCCAGCATGGCGTTCTTCAAAATTTTGAACATACTCAAAATATTTTGAATAATCATTCTTTTCATTCATGTATGATTAAACTTCTCCATCCCATCGCCCGTGAAGGTAATAAAATTAATAATTTTGAAAGTTAAGAAATTAAAGGAAATATTATTTTCACTAAATTTTCACCTCTTCTCTTAATGTTCCCGTTACAACCTCTTTACACCAGTAACTCCGGCTCATTTTGTTAGTACCGGATCAAATAATTATTTGTATTGGCACCTACATTTGAATGTAGTCAGATTAATACTTTACTGTCGATGAGAGATTCTGTTACTCTCGAAATTTGAGTATTGAAATATAAAATTCTAATTAAAGTCGCGGGGAAATAACAAAGTTTATTTTTAACTCAATTTAGTCATCAACCATTTTTATTTTCTGTATCACAACTTTACTGATCCAATAATTGAAGTCGTTTTATGTTCGGTGTATCATTGGGCGGTAATTTTTTCTTATATTCTGTTGTCTTTTCAGGGATTATTTTGACCGAAAACTGCGCGTAACGACAACTTTTCTACTAATTCAACAGATTAGAATGCTTTTTAAAAGTTATTTTGGACATTTTGACAGTTCGTATTATTTAGACGGCGTCGATTATCCGTCAATTGAGCCAATTTGAACATTCTTTAGATGAATTATTTATTATCAATTATATTGAAATGTTAAAAGTTTCAATGTGTTTTTTCTGTTTTTTAATGAGTTCTGGTTCTGGATAATTTGTTAAGCTTGTTTATAAAAAGGCGAGTTAGGTACTTAAACATACTCGTCCGCCATATACATGTGATGGGTTATATAATAAAACAAAGATAAAAAATAAACAAAACAACACCTTTTATTAATTTATTAAAATAGATTTTTTAATATGTAATCGGGACTATTTTAATTAGTTTTCATTATCGTAGAATAAGTACATCATATTTGCAACATTTCAAATAATAATAATAAACTATTTAAAAAAATAGTCTCTTTTAAAACATTAATTGTGAGATAAGTAACTAAATGATTTAAAGATTTTTTTAAATTAAATATAATCGTTTGTAATATAATTGAAGAAAAAATCATGTCACACGTCATGCAGTCATATAAAGCACGCAAGTGGAGCAATTTTCTTTAGTTCTAACACTTCGTTGACTTGGTAATTTATAAATTGATTAAATTATTATTTTTATTTATTTTTTTCAATTGATTCAGCAACATTGTAGATTGACATTATTAAAAAATATTGATTATATTATTTATTTATATCTGCTTCTTTTATATGAGTAATTCCACCAACATGTTTCAGAAAAACCTTTCCATCGTCAGTTATACAACACCCTGACGATGGAAATGTTTTTCTGAAGCATGTTGGTAGAATTATTCATATAAAAGAAGTAGATATAAACAAACAATCAATATTTTTTAAATTTATTTTTATTTATTTATTTATTTTTCTTCATCTTGATGCTATCTATGCCGGTAGTTAAAGGAGCCACTCATCTCACTAGGAAGAAACTGTGCCGAGATGAGCAGCTGAAAATATAGTGAGAACAAAATATAAAACGAAAATTTATTGTACATTACTATAAAATTAATTGATTGAGGATAGAAATATAAAATGTGGATAGTAAAAACAGTAGATATTATAGAATACAAAAGCGATAATGAAAGTAAAAATAATGTATGTGGGGTATTAAAGAAAAGGCATATATCCAAAAAATTTAAAAATGTTTGGTTTGCAATCACCAATTCTATATTTTATATATCTATCCATTCAAAATCATGTTTCGTATAAATTTATAAGCTAGGTTTTCCATCAAATCTCTAATTCAGTATATTGTAAATTAGTAATCCTCGATGATTGCATTCAAACATTTTTGGAGATTGCTGCTTATATAGATACTTTTCCTTACAAAATGCAAGAGAAGCTGCGAGAAAAAGTGGTGTAATTCAGCTTACATTGTCAGATTGCCTTAATTTATCTCTCAAATATCAATATTTCTTCAATTTAGTATTTGGACCCATTGGAATGAAGAAATTAGAGGACGTGGGTATGAAAAACAAATTGATTATTATATGAACGTTTATTTTATTTTTTATATTATTTTTATTTTTTAACAAATAGACTATCAACGGGTCGATATTGACCCCGATATATGGCAGTATTATTCATTAGGGAAACATTATAAATAATGTTTCCCTGAAGAATAACAAACTTCTTGTAGAAACAGTACTCGTACATCGGTTTTAGAAATTATAACGAAAACTTCTTAAATACTGTAATAAGTTTTAATTTCTCCAATATTTAGAACAGTCCAAAGAAGCGAGCTGTCATTTATTTATTTTATTTCAGAAAAAACAGCTGTTGCATATCGATCTTCAAGGTCAATAAAATCAAGACGCGAGAGCGAATCATCCGTGCACGCGCATTGTTGTAATCTCACCGTCGATCACAAGAAGCGATGGACGATTCATCTCTCAATAACGCGATTACCCCCGCCGTCTGATGATGCGGCAGCGGCGAAAGCCTCCGTCATCACAACCAGCCCCTGCCACCAAGTAATCCCAAAACTTCCTTCCAGATGCTTCCAATTCCGACCGCGCTTTAAACACTGGAGCTGTCAGGCACTGACGAATCGTGACTTTCCAGAAATCTTGTCGCTTGAATTACGTTTATTTTTTCTTCAATAACAGATAAATAATTATTATATTAGTATTAAGGAGCTCTTAAGATATTTAAATAGCATAACTCAAGCCAAAACAAAAATAGGACAACACAACTCATTAACGGATTAAAATTATACAATGACCTACCACAACAGACCAAGCAACTGACTACTGAAAATTCATAAATGAAGTGACAAAAATGCTAAAAGTCAGCCAAAAAAAGAAAAGAATTTGTGTCCTTATTATTATTATATTATTATATCGAACTTTTATGTAAAATGTTATCCATAGACCATCCAGGTATCTATCATATTTAAAAATGAAAAAAATAACTATTCCTAATTTTCTAATCATCTTTTGAAAAAAAACATTCTTTGGATATTAATAAAGATTTTAAATTTTACGCACAAATAACATAGGATTACGATTAAATAAATTAGAATTTTTTTGTCAATCGGTTGGAAGTATTCGAAATGTAGATATCTACTACTTCTCGTAGGATAAGTGTGGACCTCGAAATTGTATTTCATATTTTTATAAGTGTATATTGGAACTAATCGGTTTTTTATTTTATGTATCAAGAATAGGACATCTTGTATCATTTGTTGCCTAATTGTCTATACCTTTAGTTGCTTTACCATATCACTAATTCTTGTTACATCTTAAGATTGTTCTCATGGCTCTGTTTTGAATATTTTCCTTCTCAGTTTCATTTTTCAAAAATAGTATTGTTGAACAGTAATTAATACGCGGAGTCACAATGGAATCGTATATTAATTGTGACGTTTTTAGTTAGAAAATTAGAAAGCAACATTTTTGGCCATTTTCTTTGTAATCATTAAAATATGTATGTCGAATTTCAGTTTATTATCAATCGTTACTCCTAAATATTTAATTTCTTTCACCTCTTCAATATCTTCATTATGTATTTGCAATGAATAATTTTTACTTTTTTCTTTACTAATAATCTAGTATTTGCTTTTGGAGACGTTGCATTTTAATTTATTACTATTTAATCATGTTGATGAGTGTAGAGTTGTGTGTCGGGACAGAAAAGCGCAGCACTCCATCAAGTAAATGTAGGCCCAGGTCGCCATAATGTTCAAAACGTTTGAATTAGGAATGTTGATGTCCTGAATAATACTTATCACTTCTCGCTCGCCCGCGGGCCGCGATTGGTCAGGCCCGGAGTAAAGGAAGTGCTGGGCGCCGCGGCGGCCGCTGTCATCGGCCCTCGGCCGTCCAATCAATCACCGGCGCCCGCCCCCTGCACGGGCGTCGGCGTCGCTCGCCGCGGGCCTCTGCAAGACGGAAACAATAGTCGCCATGATTATTAAATAAATTATTTTACAAATTAAATTAAACACCATTTCGCTTGGCTTACGGGGGGGGGGGGGTAAGGTTTTTAAATTATTTTTTTTGCATTTTATTTTTAATTTTTTAAACGAATGTATAACATCGTAATAATATTGTGTCAAGTCAATCGGAGCAAAATTGACGAAATTATGAACATTTGAGCGATACTCAGACTGATTTTCTATACCTGCTCGGGCAGCTGAGAGACGCGCTCACCTGAGGACTACCGGACGTGCTTATTGTATTGGAAGAGTTTTGTGTAGACAAGGACAAAAAGATGCTGATGATGAAAGCTCTTTGCTGTGTGAACATGGCATCGACGATTATGTGTAAGTATAAAATAAGTGTTGAGTTTTATTTTGAATTTTACAGTGTGCAAAACTTTAAAGCGTTTTCCCCACATCACACGTTTTCAAAGTCGGTGTCCATCATAACTTCAAAACTACTGCACCGATCCTTTTGAAATTTTGAACACTATTTCTGTACATAATTTACAAAGTAACGCTGGAGAGTTTTTTTGAAATTTGTTATTAATTTTTATTTTTTAATAACAAATTAGTCGATATTTTTCGCAAAAAATCGCGTTTTTCCCTTCAAAGTGTTCCAAAAAAATGAAAAATTGAAATTTCAAAAAACCCTCCCAGCGTTACCTAGGGAAATCTATTATCTAACGAATGAACTTTAATTTTTTGATTTCAGATGATCCAGCACCAAGTTATGATGGACACCGCAATTCTACTTTTTTCCGAGACACGTCCGAATAATTGCTGCCATTGCCGTATTTTATAATATTTCGTCTTGAAAATGTTACACAATATTTTTCAAATGTCATACTTTAATGTATCATTGGTTTAAATAAAGAAATTTTAACTGTGTCGTCACAAAAAATTCACAAAAACATGCCTTTTTTTGTACGAATTAACCTTACCCCCCCTTAAGCCACTTTTTTTGTGAAGCACCAAACAATTTCTGAATTACCTACCAATATATTAATTACAACTAGCAATATCTCGAATAGCCGCTTTTGTAAAGTAAGTATTACGCGGACGGGCATAATCATGCTGAAAAATCACTCGATGCCTTCTTCCAGCCTACAAGATGAAGGAGTTTTTGACAATGAATATGTTGACCAAAAGTGATGGTTATAATTCTCGAAAACAGCTCATAGAGTCAAACCAAGGGATATGTTAATTTTTGTACCTCATACTCCAATTCTCCTCCTCTTTCATAAACCAATAATATAACAAAATATTATAATGACTGATTAAACACTCCCTGGGTAACAAAACACTAAGGAATAGTTTTTTTTCTTTTAATTAATGAATACTGTTAGGATTAATTATTTTCCTTTTTACTAAGAAACTAGCTGTAACCCGTCAAAAATAACATACTTTTACGATACATCTCGACCGCGAGTTAAGGCTGTGATCAAAGTGCCATCAAGCGTAGCGTTTCGTCTTGGCAACGTTAGTGACGGACATCATAACATAGAGAGTTATGTTTTTTATACCTCATCATTACTGCGCCATCCATTAGTGACATTCTTACATAGGGAAGAATTATTTTGATTATTTCCAGACTGTGTATGGATGTTTGGAAATATACGACACTCCCATTTCTCAGGATAGCAAGATCGTTTTCATATAATATTTATTTCATATGATTACGGAAAATACTGTGCAAGGTGTCTCGTAGCTAGTAGCAAAAACATCAAAGAAGTCTTCTCCGTTCATTTTTTCCGATTGAATTTAAAAAAAAAATAGATAAAAATATTTTTTTTAAATGCACACTTTGATAACGCTCGGAAAAACATAGGCCATATTTCCTCCTCCCCTTTACCCCCAAAACTGACAAACAAATCCATTTGACAGATCTGATACAAATTTTGCACACTTATTCTTTAGGATCCTGCACGAAACATAGGCCACATTTCCTCCTCCCCTTTACCCCAAAACTGATTCATTCAAATTCGCTTGACAGATCTGATACTAATTTTGCATACTTATTACACAGTTTTGCATATTATTCTATTAATCTCATCAAAAAAAAATACCTGGTGGGTAACTAAGACGACATTTCCCCCTCCTCTTTGACCCCGACCTCTCCATTATATTCTCTATAAAAATCTGTACCCTTTGACAGATTTGACCCGAATTTTGCACACTTATTTTTTAGAACCCGACGAAAAATATAGATCAAAATTCTCACTCCCCCTTTTACATTTATATTAATATATAAAGATATTGCGAAACAATGGCACCGTCTCTCCACATACTTCATTTTAACTAAATCTGTTACCTGAACAACGCCGGGTGCGGGCCGCCAGTAGGTATAACATATTTTTTGATTGATTAAGGATAAATTATAGAAGTCTCACAGAAACGAAGCTAATTTATATATGAGAAAAGTGGATGGACGTCTCCTATACGATGGTTCAGAGCTTACAACATGCATTAGCTGGCTTAATTGATCACTATACACAATGCAACGTTCACCAATTGCATCGTAAGAACATTCACAAAGTTCTATGTATATACTATAGGTTGACCACAATCAAAAGACCATTCCCTAGCTTTGTCCGGTAAGAAGAAAGCGGGGGAAAGTTGCCTGGCAAGCCCGTATCACAAGTCTCAATATGATATTCCAAATAAATTTATATTTTTTAGTTAAAAAAAGGTTACTTACTTACTGGAAAAACTTATTTTGTGTTCATTTTTGCATCGTAACAACACACATATTTTTTTCGCACATTCTTTTGAATGCGGTCTAGCTATACATGTTCGAATCAAGAACCTTTAATATATTTAAATGTAAAATATTTATTTGCTTAATATGTTTGATCGCACCACATCTCAGTAGGTACCTACAACTTGTAGACATCCCGAGACGATTATTGCGGTATTATTAGATCATTACCAAGTTGACTCTTTAAAGACGACACAAAATAATACGACGTTCCAAACAATTTAATGCGCCGGCCCACGCGGCACAACAACTCTAAAAGCTGTGCACGTCAAATTCTGAACGGCCATCAAATCGTGAGAAATTATTTAACTGCGTCATTACGGACACATTCACTTCGTAATGACGCGCACTTATGTAGTTACTGATGGCGATTTCTAGCGTCGGAAGAAACGGAATATCACACGTTTGTGGATAGACACTACCATACATCGCTTTCACACGTGACCTTAAGGCTGGACATTCGTTGTAAAGGCATATTTCGGTGTGTATTTCGCATATTCGTAAAAAAAATATGTAGGTTTTTATTATCCATTTATATCAGAATTTATATTCTTTACAACAATTGTTTTAAAGCAATAACTTAGATAGAATCTTTGTTTTTGCATAAAAGTAAAAAATTGAACATTATTTACAATAATTAAGAAATTATAAGCATTAATCGACAGGCCGCGGCCTAAAAATCGTTTTTAGTGTCCTAGGCGGCGCAAAGTTTTAATGAATATTTATATGTACGCGTAATACGTTTTTTTAATACGTACAAAGTACACTTCATTATATAGAATCTGTACTGAGAAAATTAAGAAGTATTCAATATTAATAAAGTTATAATGTTTTAAATTTGCAAGAAATTTTTACGTTTTTTGTTGATTTTAAAACGCTTTTTATTTATATAAAAAGATTATTTTAAACAGTATATTCTATTAATTCCCATATTTTGAGGCTGTACTCACTAAATAAATGTTAGTTTTTTTAATAAAAATACTTTAATTATTATTTAAAAATAAAAATTCCAAAGTATTAAATGTGCCAATAAATGTCGCCGCTGCCAACGGCATTCTGTTTTATAATTACATCATATAATCGTCAAAATGATTTTTTTGGCCGCGGCCTGTCGATTAATGCTTATATTTTCTTTATTATTTTAAAAAATGTTCAGTTTATTACTTTTATATGAGAACAAAGGTTCTATCTAAGTTATCGCCCTAAAAAAAATGCAATCTATCATACACATTCTAATATAAATTAATAATAAAAACCTACATTTTCGTAAAAAAACGACGAAATTTGAAGTGAATGTGCCGCCTTAAGCAAACAGGAATCATGAGATATTTTGATAAAAAAAATACATTGGGTCAAAGAGAAAACAACGCTTACATTAAAATCGAGCTTTTACGCTTCGAACAATATCCATGTCATACAATGGTCGTTATATGGGAAGGCAGATACCTTCTGGAAACTCGTCCCCCTCCCTGACCGTGTGCATTATACAGGGTTATTTGGAAAACATTAATAACCTCGCAGGACTATATTCCTGCTTTATTATGAGTCGAAAATGTTCAAGTAACCATAAATAACTTAATATTACGGAGGTATGTGACATCTAAGTTTGCATTTTTTTTCAATATTTATGACTTATTTTTTGCAAAACGTTGGACTATCGCTACACGAACTTACATAAAATATGAAAAATTCATTCCCTTTAACACAAGTCAAATAAAATAATAAATATCATTTTATTTAACTTGTACTGAAACGAATGAAGTTTTCGTAATCGATATAATATTTATATAACTAAAGCTACCAAGTCCCTACGCGACACCAGATGGCGCTGTTTTCATAGCCTCAACAGCCGCAATATATATATATATATAATTATCTTATAACAATGGTCTGAATTACAGTTAATTTTAAGTGAATAATTACTTTTTCAAAAATATTCTCATTTTTAAATAAAATGTTCCACATATCTTATAATTATTTTTTTCTCCCTTTCTTTCAACTCGTGGCGTCTACGGTTTGTTTGTTGTCTGCCGGAAAAACTTTGGATCGATTTTTGACCCTTTTCCAATCGAGCTGAAACTTTGCAGGCAGACTCGTGGCGACGATAAAAATGATCAAACAAATTTTTGTTTAAAAAAATTTAATACTATAGTATAATTTTGGATTTTTCAAAATTTTAATGGTTTTTCAAATTGGAATCAATACAAATGAGTAATGACCCCGACGCGTGCAGTAGACACTAAACCTGATTCAACGAGAAAGAGAATGTAATAAAAACTTGGTTTTTATGGGTTAGTTATTTATATTTTTTTTTATGTAACATTATAATATGATTTTTTTTTTTAAAAGTGAATTAGGTAGGTATGTGTTTTGATTTATATATCGCTAGAACTACTAACTACTAACGAAGATGGCGGTCGATTTTGTGGTCCTTACAGGTATAAAATGGACCCATCAGTTGATCTATCAAATGTGGGATATAAAAACAAAGGCAGCAATACCCAAAAAAAATTTAAAACGTTTTGAAAGCAGTTACCGAGGATTACTATTTTAAAATGTACTGGAATCCAGTTTTTATGTATCTATCCTTTCCTATAAATTAATAGGCTATATTTCCCATAAAATTTCGAATTCAGTGCTTTTATAAATTAGTAATTCTCGATGACTGCATTCATTTTTTTGGAAATTGCTGCCTTTGCTTTTGTACCCCACAAATGTGAACTGAAGATGAAGTAGGGGAAGGGGGTCATGATGTTAATGCCGACAACAAAATATTTATTTACGAATGTTATCGCCATGAAGCATGTCTCAACATCGTATTAGTGAAAACCAAACAGCTTAGTTTACGACTTTGAAACGAGTTAATTAAGAGACAATGTTATCTGCTGTTCTATAAAATTAATTTAATTATTTCAATATAGATACTTCTTGTATTATGATCCATATGAAATTTGAGAGATGTATTTCAATGGGGATTTTTGGAAAAACCCATAAAAGTATTCACCATTTTTTATATAAGAAAGCTTAATGGTCATCTAAATATCGCGTTTACTTTTTGTATGGTCACCGCAATCACAAGAATATATCAAATTCAATCTGTAAATAAAAAATACAAATCTACAAAACACCCTTAATTGTAGTACGTACGTTCATAAATGTTAGTCCTTGGAGAATAACGGATCAATTATATTAAATATATGTAGCTAAATCAATATAGTAAATTTGTACAATTTAATGTATCTACTCAAAATTATATCGAACATTGTTTTTATAAATGTGATTACATTAACTTGAGTTAATATATTTAACTATTTTAATAATGTTGCCACGTATATAAAAAAAACATTCAGGGTTTCTTGATCGGTTTTTAACTTCCTCCCCCCAGACTTCCCTTTACATTATGAAACTTTTATACAAAGTCGCATTCTCGTAACTTATATCCTTTAACCGTTCGTAAAGATTTTTCTAGTGAATTCAGTACCTTATATCTACCTTAATATTTAAATCAAAAAATTATGCATACCAAAGCAGTATCTAAATACAAAAAAATTATACGAAGTACAACGCTAACCGACAACCATATCTTAGGAAATGTCATAAAAAATGTAAACTAATTTCATCATTTCCTTCCTTTCTAGTGAAGTGTCTATACAGCACACACACGCGCGATGTTTACATATAACCATGAATGTTCTAAATAGTTCTTTTTTTAATCGTAAAAATACGAAAAACCTGACTTGTACCGGTAGAATTGTGTGCCTCCAAACGTGAATGGAAAATGATTGCCTCATTTAGGGGCACCAAAAAAGTAAGGGGTAACCAATTTAAAGTATCGCGTCGTCCTTTGTTTCTCGCACAAAAGGCTTCGTGTTATTTCCTCCGAAGGCTGTAATTTAGTGTTTTTCTAGATTACAGCCCTCCGAGGGATCTGATAAATGTCCCGGCCAATTTGCCCCAAACACTTTGGGGAAATTGTCATTTCGATTCCAACAATCGAAATAAAAGTCGTCCACGAATGTGGCCGCGTATGGTCGTGTATGTATATTAAATGTGGATGTTTGTGGGCATTTGAAAGATAATATCGTCGATCATTATTTAGAAAAGTGCCATTACATAAAATGGTATTCATGATTATTAAATTTTGAATTCTGTACACGATTTGTAATTATAATAGAATCATCCAGTTCCAAAGCTACACGAATTCAAATGTATAGCATACTAATGTTTGAGTGGTATACCTACTCTAGCCTCTGATTCACCTCTACTTAACCCAATATACCTTTAAATACAGTGATAGACGAAAACGTAGAGGGAAAATGAAGAGACCGAGAAAAAGATTTTTTTCGTAGAATACGTCATACTACAAGTTTGAATAAGGATTCTACGGTACTATTCTTATATTCGATTACTAGTATCATTTTCGAAAAAGTTAAGAATTTTATGCGCCAACTAGTCAAAATCTATAAGACCTATATGAACCAAATTTATCAATTTGTTTCACATCCTCACATTGAAACATTATATACAGTTAATACATTATAACAATATTATTATATTAATTTTTTGAAATTTAATTAATAACACTTCACTGAAACCTGTTTTGGGGTAGTTATATTACTCAATTCAAGAGTATTCTTATTCTAGAAAAACAGGTAATAGTTAAATATAAAACTTAAAAGTGAGGGAAATAATAACAAGAATATAGCGGTACATACGATAAAAAAAATATAGATTCAATATGCATACAATGACAAAAATATAGACATGTGGGGCATAAAAGAATAGTGCAGCAATCTCCAAAAACAATTTTATGCAGTCATCGAGGATTACTAATTTATAATGTACTGAATTAGAGATTTTATGGGAAACAAGGTCGACAAATTAATAGAAAACATGATTTTGGAAGGTATAGATTACATCAAATCTAGAATTCAGTACATTTTAAATTAGTAATCCTCGATAACTGCATTCAAAACATTAAATTTTTTGGATATTGCTGCCTTTGCTTTAATACCCCACACATCATATAGGTATAAAATACCCTAACGCGTCACATAGAAAACAGAAACAAGCGAATATTTTCCAGTTCGAAGGCCAAAGGGTAGATCACTTCTTCAGCATACCTTATACCTGTATTTTGAAATAATCTAATAAGAAAGAAACCGACATTGTTAGACAGTAGGGCAATCAAATTAAAGAGTCTTTGTCTAAAAGAAATTTTCATATCGGCATATAAAAAATAATTCTTCTTCTTCAAATGTAGCAAATTTATTTTGTGGTAACATAATTATAATTAATATAAATTAACTTTGTTTAAACCACTTATTTATAAAAAAATCAACATGTTTCAAAGCCAATGGCTTCTTCATCAGGAAAACAAAAATAATATTTAAAAATTGAAGTATAGATCAAAATATTAAAAAGTTATATTATTTATTTTCATATTAATTAGGTACTTTATATTATTATTTTCCATATATAACTTTTGATCTATACTTCGATTTTTAAATATTATTTTTGTTTTCCCGATGAAGAAGCCATTGGCTTTGAAACATGTTGATTTTTTTCAATAAATAAGTGGTTTAAACAAAGTTAATTTATATTAATTAAAAATAATTCTGTTTGCTTACCTTGTGGCACATGTTTGCTGGCTTATTATTTGCTATTTTGTTATTTATTGTTTTATTATTTTATCTTGATTATTAGTATGGCTTAAAGGTATACTTGTCTCAGGTCAACAACGTCAAATATTCTTAACAAATCATCTGAAGAAACGTTTTCTATATTTTTTGATACGAATGACACATTTTTGTGTTGTTGCAAGACATCGTTGGATAACTGAAGGATATCGCATTCTACTGATATGTTATGACGTAGCATTACCGACGAGCTATTCAGTAAGATATACCCCTCGGAATTACCGCACTCAATTCACCGACTAGTCAGAAGGTTTATGAAATGAGAAGAGGGTTCATTCGATTAAATTTAAAAAAAATACTTTAAATAGCTAGAACTTTAGACAAGAAGTACATTGCTTTGTGGAGACCAGATTGGACATCGAGGTTTATTGTGAAAACAAAAATTAAGTTGTCTGTTGACAAAAATTTACAAGTTTATTTAAATTATTAGACAAAATTTCTCTGTCAGATTTACAAAATGCAAACTTAAAAGTTGGTTAAGCCAAATTGTACAAAATATAAATTTGCACATTAATTTAGTTCATCAAAGAAAATAAAGTTAAAATTGTATGGTACTTAAGTTTTATAAGATACCTATAGAAACAGGGGGTAGCACGTAAATTATAAATGGCCCCGCGTGATTTGTTTAATAGAAGAAAAAAAAATTACATAATCAATTGAAAATTTCGAGTTGTACATTTTAGGAAACACTAGGTTCGTTATCATACCAAGGTTTAAAGTGAAAGGGTTATTCCATCGTAGATTGATGTCATCCCGTTGCATTGGAGAAATAAATTGTTAAATATTACTTGTATATTAAATGTTACATTGGTCCTAAAACGCCACTTGATAACATGCTCTGCGGCTATGATTAAAAGTTCTGAATTTCTTGGGACATTTGCAGGAGATTCTAGAAGATCGGGCTCTCCTCCGACTTCTATGAAAACATTAATATTTGAAAGGCTAATGCAGCTATTGCAGTTACTTTACGCCAACACGTGCGTGGACCCCAATTTGGGGTCTTTAGAAGGATTACTTCTTACATTTTGACTGTCTCTTCCCGCTCCAAATGTGACAATGCGTAAACGTAACGCGCAAAGACAAGGAGTATCGCTCACCATAGATACGAGCGTACGTTCACGCGTTGAACAATAAGGCAGCAAAACATCAATGTGATTTTTTCGAGCTTCATTGTAGCTTTCAAAATTAAATAAAACGTGTAAAAACGCAAACAAAAATGTGTGTATTCAAAAGTTTAATTTAATGTAAATTAAAATAATCATGTGGCACTACAAAGTAACTGCCGTATCAATCAATAAAAAAGTTAGCGTTTACAAGTAAGTACAAGGGGCGTACAGTGAGAACAAAAAGCGTGACTATTTAAACATGTATTTGGAAAAAAACTAAATTAAATATTCATCTGGCAGTATATTATGAAATGTTGAAATCTGAATAATAGGTTAATTATTGTGATTTCGGTTACATTACAAAATATATGCTTAGGAAAAGTCGTGCTTCTTGTTCTCACTGCACGCCTCTTGTAGGTACCGAATAAAATATGTCATCACCGTGGTAATGAGATTACTCTTTTACGATTTTTTTATTAGGGAGGTAAACCAAGATATTTACACATCAAACACTACTTTTTTTGTTAGAATAAGTACAAAATACAAATCGGTTACAAAACATGGTCAATTGTCCCCTCGGCCCATTGACAATAAGTGCGGATAATGATGGTTGGTCGCCAAGCAGACCCGATCCATCCACATTACTTTCGGATATACGATTGCCCAAATTATCCTCATCGAATAATGTTGTTTAGTAATAATTTGGTCGTATGGCGGCTAAGAGCATATGGCCGTAATTGGTGACATTTGGTGTCGTTTATTCTTCTGTTAAATATAAAAGAAAATAGCTATAATCGGTTTATTAATTTCGTTAAAAATCAGCATTGCTGCGTAGAAGGTTTTAGTGAATTTCGTCGCTTATACCGTTAATGATATGATTGTTAGATGCTACGTGTTTTAGATGTTATTTTATGGAATGGAAGATGGACGCTTACCGAAGAAATGATAAATGATAACTTGAGGCATTCGAGATGTGAATCTACAGAAAAATACTCAAAGTAAGCTGGATTGACAGAGTTACGAATACAGTTGTTATGGTTCGGATGAATGAAGAAAAATAGGTCATTAAAACAATAAAAATCCGAAAACTTCAACATCTCGGACATGTGATTTGACATCCTTAGAAGTACGAGATCTTGCATCTCATAATGCTCATTGAAGCCATGTATTCACTAGGGGACAAATCGCGAAACATTCCGCTCGGCATGTCGCATCAACATCTACGCTCATGTTTCGGGGACAATGACGCGGTCATTTGACGTGTACACACCGGGACTCGCATATCTTGTCGCGGAAATGTCACCCGATGAGGTTATGGATGACAGCTGCGGTATCTCATTTGGCGAAAACGGGGTTCCGCGCAATTCGAAATGTTTTTTTGGGTCGCAATTTCAAATTAACAAGGTTTTACTGTAGTAAATTGAATATTATTAAAAACAAGGTCCTTTTTGCAAATAATTATTGTTTTCCACACGTCACGGAAATGTCACCCTATGAGGTTATGATGTCAACTGCGTATCTGTTTATGTTAATAAGTTTATCGAAACGTAAGAGGAGAAAAAAGAGGAGAATGCGAAATTATTTACTGCAAAGAGAAAGAAGGACGGACATTCTATGTGATCTTCGATCGATACAGCTCGATGAGTTCAAGAATAATTTCGTTTCCCCATATGTCATCTTGACAGATACAGCGCAAGCGTATTCACTTGTAAACATACCACGTGGTACTGACGCTCCGCGTAATGTTGCAGTGAGCTCGCTCGGGTACCGTGCGCATGGCAACGTTGCCACGGCACGTAGAAATGCCGCGCTATGTTGTGCGCGCCGTCGCGGAACAGTGCACGACGTTGCAACGTCACGTAGACTCTATGCCGCGCGTGCTGTTGAGGGACAATTTGTCCCCTAGTGAAAACATGGCTTGATTTGCTGAACCAACTGAGCAACATTCTAAAAGATGCATTCGAGAAGTGTTTCCATTAATGGCGCGACTGCTGGGAGAAGTGTATGAATTACTGTTGTACCCATTGGCAGATTTCTTTCATCCACTCGCTTGCCCCAGTTTAAAATACTGGACTTCCATGGACAATCCTTTAAACAGTCATATTCTAAAATGTGCACCTGCGATAGCGCGTAATAAATATTTGATGTATTTAAAATATTTCAGAAAATGCTGCTCACGATAAACAATTATTGTCTATGAAAGCGCACATTGAAAATAATGTAATTACGGTAAATTCTTGGTAATGCTTTCACGCATTATTTATTTCTGTCATCCATTTGTTCCGGGGCAATCTTGACTATGTTAAAATGCGGGACAAGCGAAGAGTTATGTACTATCCTTCTTATCTCTTGATAAGACGTAAGCAAGGGGACTAAATTAAAGGAGATTAAAATAATTATAGTGTGTATGAATAAATCATAAAGGAGGAATAAGCAGATGCCAACAGATAGCAAGGCCCGAATCTACAAAACCTGTGTCAGGCCCATTATGACATATGGTATAGAAACTAGGGCTGACACAGTTAGGACTAAAAGCCTTCTTCGGACATCTGAGATGAGAGTACTGCGCACTATACCATGGAGGACTCCCAGGAACAGGATCAGAAACTCCGAAGTAAGAGAGACCTGTCAGACAGATGTTGTCGCGAGATGGGGTAGAAAGAGACGGCGGTACTGGAGAGACCACGTGGATAGGATAGATGATACAAGAATTCTTCATGTGGTCGCCAATAATATACCCATGGGACATAGCATGCCAGGAAGACTGCTAAAAAGGTGGAAAAGATAGCTGGTGCTCCATTTCCCAAGAGGCATTTCCACTCAACAACAGACTTATGATGTAGAACAAGAAGAAGAATTAATGAATAAAGGTGTTTCTGCAGACCAAAAGTTTGATAGAGATATATTATAGATGTCTCATACAAACGAAATTATATTTTATTTGGAAAAGAAGGTACTTACGACCTATTGGCTTAAGTGATCACTTTACACAATGTAACGTTCACCATCCACCCATGATAGAATACCACGTCTATTAAATTTTTGGAAGTTGCATATATTTTTAGTTTTACAACCCGTTTCATGTGTATGTTGTAATTATCCTTAGCGCGACCGACATCCAAAGCTTTTTCATTCCACTTAATTGACTACAGATGTCACTAACGAGATATCTATTTTTGATTGGAATTTTTTTAAGCAATATCCTTTATATCTGTGGTATTCTGAAAATAGCAATATTGGGATGTCAGATCTTTATCCCAATCTTGACGGGTATGTATAACATTGTATTGCCGCCAATTTCGATGTTTTGAGTTTGACATGTTTGAAATTAATTAATTCAATCAATCGGAAAGCTCTGAAATGTAAACAAACGTTAAGTTATTCACAATTGCGAATCATGAGTTTTGTAATTAATTGAATAAATTAATTTCAAACCTGTCAAACATACAACGTCAAAAAGACGGCGTCACAATGTTATGAAATACTTGTCAAGATACAGAAATACTAACATTGCTTAGTTCTAAATACGGATGATAATGTAATAAAAAACAAATTGTGTAATTAAACACAAAAAATATAATTTCGTTTCTATGAGGCATCTATAATATATCTTGATTAATGATGTTACTAGGACAAAATCCAACTGTGTGTTCTGAAAAATTTGGACAAACTCAAAATATTCCAAAAGTTTGGTATTTTTTGAACTTTCATGGTATTCATAAATACAGGTACAAGAGTAAGTAAATTTCCGTTCATGTTAATGTGATTGTTATTTTTAATGGAAACTTGTCTACTTACAAAAGTTGGTAAGCGACCAAGTTACAATAATTCTCAAAATAAAACCCATTAATATTGCTATTACGAGAGCCGCGCTCAGCGCTCGCGAGTCGGTTGGATTCTTGGCTTTTTTCCTGCTTTGGTTAAGTCCTGGCTGCCGGCGCGACCTTTTGTTTCTCTAAAACTTCTGTCAGCTGTAATAAATTTAATTGGCTGTCATTTCACAAGCTGCAGCTAATGTCAGGCAACTGTTCTAGCCGCACGGGCGACCAGGACCGCACTCGGGCGCGGGTGTCTCGGCGACTGCCGAAAGGTGCACACGAAAAAGTTAATAAAATTCGTAAAATTGTTGACATTATTTTTTTGTGAGAGAGAGAGAGAGATCAAATATGACTGCATTTATATTTTAGCAATAGATGAGATTGTAATTATGAACAATAAACAGTTTGGTTAGAGATTAATTTTGAATTTCTCTAAATCAGCTGTCACATTCACATTCGCGACTCTACAGCGTGTTCAGAATTATACCTGACTTTTCATTTTCATTGACTCTCTCTTTAGGAAATGTCTATATCTTCATAACTCTTAAATATAATTAAAATGGATAATTAAAAATATTAATTTTATTTATATTACAGATTATAGGACATTTTCATCACACGAGATTATATGAGGTTTAAAAAAGCTAGTCCACGATACTTTACAGGTTATAATGTCTGCAAAAATTATAAGTCGAAAATGATCAAGCAAAAGCGTTCTTGACTCAATAGTTATGGAGATGAATGACTTCAAAATTTGCATATTTCTTTCATTATTTCTGACTTATTTTCTGTAAAATCTTTAATTACCATTACATTTATTTATTTCAAACAAAAATTTGTTCGCTTTAATACAAATCAAATAATATTATAAAAGCTTTAGAAAAAGTATTTTACAAATTTGCAATGCTTTAATCATTTAATTTCACTTGTATTGAAGCGAATGAATTTTGTAATAATAAAAAAAAGATAATTGAAAATGATACTGATTCCTTAGTATACATCTATCCTGATGATGATAGTGGTATCAAACAGTGATTGATTATCAAACTAAGCTTAATGTCTATGTTATAAAAATAGTAGCAAATTGTCATGGCGAATCATGAGGCAAGTGCTTTAACCACTAAACCACAAACACGTCAATTTATTAACTAAGCTTTTTAAATGTTTTTAGAACCAAATTTACTGTTTTCTACTTTTTTTAATAAATCAATCAATAAATCAAATTTTCTGAAAGAAATTTCATTCATTTTTAATTTTAGCAAAAAATTATCTATTTATCAATTGTGAGGTATAAAAGCATAGGTTGTAATATCCAAATAAATAAATAAACATTTTCAATGCAGTCATCGACAATTACTAATTTAAAAAGTTCTGAATTCTAGATATTATGTATCTATTCCTAACAAAATCATGATTCCTCTAAATTCATAGGCCTATTTCCTTAAATTTCCTATAAAATATCGAATTCTGTAGATTATAAATTAAATTAAATTAGTATTCCTTGATGACATATAACACTACTAATATATTTTGGATATTGCTGCCTTTGCTTTTATACCCCACAATTATAGTTTTCGCTCTTTATTTTAGTGCTTTATATTATCAACTATATTTTGTTAGTTGCACTTAATATTATAATATTTAAAACATATCTAATTTATTTTCTTAATTTGCTGATTTGTAATGTTGTATAAAAAAATTAAATGCAAGTTATCATTTTATTATAATCGTGAATATTAAAACAATATCTCTAAAAAATTTTTTTGTTTTTTTTTAGACTTTTACGACTTTATTAATCCGCCACTGTGGGTGTATAAAGTACGTAATGAAATTTTTATTTCGAGAATTTAACAGTTTTATTTGATATTATATGGTTGTTAAAATATTTAAATAACAAAATAAAAATTCCGAGCATTTAACTCATTCCTTTATTCGATTCGATTTTAAATTTGGAATAGCGTGTCCGCCTGTCAAACGCAACCAATCAAAACTAGACACGGCATTCGGCCGCCGGAAATGGACCTAAACGTTCCAAAACGAATATAATAATAATAATTGTCGCAGTAGCTGCCTCCGTATGAACACAAATTATTCATACAAAAAATAATCCCAGAGGTGGAGCAGATAAAATGAGTCGTTGTTTTTATTTAATATAAATAAAATAATAACATTTTTGTGTTTTTGTCGGCAAATGACAAAGGAAACAGATATTAACGTCCGACTCCCTTGTAAAATGTCACTTTGGAACAACACTATGACTTTGATATAGTGTCCTTCAGAATACCGGGTCCTGAAGACCCCTTGCTCCTCCATCTTGCTCAACTTTTATTTTTACACAAAGGATTACAACACTATAGAATACTCTAGAATGCCCTGTAGCACTCTGGGATTATCTACAACATTCGGGAGACATCTGGAACAGTCTTGAAGCGACGGGAGCATTCTCGTAAACACTATAAATGTATAGAACGTTCTCGGAGATTCTAAAGACCAACGTATTTCGTACATAGCGACTTTAACAGTCGGCACTCGTTTAAAATCTAGACCGGCTCAAATCTTCCCAATCTGGGTCCCGACTGTTAAAGTCGCTAGATTCCGCATTAGAATTAATTATTTGTTTTATGTGTGTATCGATCATGAAACTATTTCAATGGTGTAGTTATTCAATATTACTAAACAGAATTCTAGACTACTGGACTTGTTTTATTCTGTTCAGTTTTTATTTAAAGTTTACTTTATAGGCAGTCGGGTTTTTGATTTTTAAATATTTTTTTATATTTTAGAAAGTAGATTTGGAAGTCTTTTACGGGTTCGTAGGTCTTATGACTTATCCTACGGCTGGCTTAAGTGACCACTTTACACAATGTGTAACGTTTACCAATTCCGCCCATGATAGAAAAAAAATATTCTGAAGATTAGTTTGATTGATGATAGCCGTCGGATTTTTTCAAAAGTTTTTTTGATATTGAATTTTCGTATCATACAGTTGTATTTATTTTATATTTGGAGTTTTTAATGTGTTTGTAATTATTTTATGTTTTTTTTTTAGATAGTATCAGTGTATTTTTTACCATGCTGATCCGGATAATCAAGAATCTAGTGTTACAATAAAATAATTATTATAAATAGCTATGCATTATATATCTTGAAAAAAATATATCTGAATTTTTCTTCATATAAAGTAAAAAAAACAATTTAAATTCATTTTATTTATTCTTCATTACATCTACATGTCATGTACACATAAAAAAACAATTGTTTATCATTTGACATGAAAACTATTTCGATCTTAAGTACTGGGAACACAAAATAAAGTGCTAACATTAATAAATATAAATCTATTGTAATTTTAACTAATGTAGGTACTTATCAATTAATATTCATGTGAACATCTTACAGTTTATTTATACTAACAGTGTTTTTTATTAACATCTAGAAATTATATGTTTTGTTTGACATTTCTGTGTTAAATGTGTGAAAAAGAAAAGAAGGTGAGCACGTTTCTACAGATTAATTTCTTGACAGCTGGAATTTGTTTTACTATTATTTTTAGCCTGCAGCAAGGCTAAATAGCTGTTCTAAACCATTTAATTTCTCTCTACATTACTTCATATACATACATAATCAATTATTTCATATTTATATACACGCAATTAATATTATTAAGTATTAATAAACACTCATAGTATTTAAACGCAACTACTAAAATCATTGATAAATCTTGCACTTCTTATTATTAATTACTATGCAATTACATAGGTATGTATATATTATATTTACAATGATAACCCTTAAATATTTAACATCTTATTTTTAATATTAATAAGTACGATTGCATGTAAACGAAAGTGAGTTTATTACATTTATTTTTGACATGAGATAAAAAAAAATCGAGTGGCTACATTTAGTCCGAATCGATTTTTTGGTCATGGCAATTCAAGAATGTATTGTATTACCCTAAGAGCTAGCGACCCCCAGACTTACGTTACGGTATCAAACTTGAAATATTTTCTGTAGGTAAGGTAAGGTAAAGTAGGTAAGAACGTTTGTATATCATGACATTTGAGTTCGGGGGATTTTGGCAGACAACAGATTCAAAAAATTAGTGAGTACTATACACTCGTATTAATCATTACTAGACGCTTTTAAGCTTTATAAGTAATCATGTTATTTACGTTATAGTAAGAAATCTGAATTTTATATAGGTATTTTATTCGGGCCACTGTTTAACAATAATACCTGATTTTAAGTTTTACTTTATCATTTTTTGTACCTGTATTACTTATTATCTGCCAAAATCCCCCGAAAGTAAATGTCATAATATCCAAACCATCTTCATAGTTATAGTGTACATCTACAGAAAATATTTCAGGTTTGAAACAATAACGTAAGTCTGGCGATCGCTGGCTCCTACTGTATATCAATGTCCATTAATCTGTGTATTAAAAATCGCATATTGTCATATATGCGAGAAAAAGACAAAGCTATGTAACCGCTTCACGCTAAACATTGATGAAACAATGCACTTAACGTCAGTATTGACGTGTAGATAACGGTATACAACACAACCTTTATCCATAAAGTGCCATGACCAAAAATTCGACCTGTACGCTCTAGTTGTGTTAACATTGCGCTAATGCGTGTGTGGTGTGTCTACAGTTCACTGGGACTGAAGGAAAGAATGAAATATGATTACATTTACTTATGAATCTTAAAGTTTCATTTGTTAGGAAAAGATTGCCTAGCGCTGTACATTGTGTAGAGATGTATAATTTTTCAATTCAATTTTTTACCTACCTAATTTAGTAATATATGTGTTGTGGCTTTTTGTACATGTGAAATTCTAAAAAGTTACACTTAAGGGTACTAAATAAAATATGCAGTCACCATGATAGCCAGTATCATTTCACATATTACTCTGATATAACATTTTAGCGATGCTTATGCGAAAATTATTTTTTCTTTTCGCATATCGATGCGCTTTTATTAGACTGCCACTAGTGTTTTTAATTTATACTATATTTTTATGTACAATTCTAACTTTAATAAATATAATCACATAAATATAAAATCACATATTCAATTAAAATCATGTAGTTATGCAGTGTTTTAATAAAAGTCTGTATTTACAAACAATACATAAAAAAAATATTCGGTGCAACATTCATCATGCAAAACCAGGAGCATGTTGTAAGAACAAGAAGCATGAATTTTTTTTATTTCTAAGAAATAAATCGAAGTTAAATATTTGTGTGGTAGAATATCATGAAATATTAAAATATGAATAATACGAGTATGTTAATAGGAAAATACATCTCATATTTCGGTTTCTTTTCAAAATATATGCTTATGAAAAAGTCATGCTTCTTGTTCTCACCGCACGCCCCTGTGTAAAACGTTTAAAAAACGTTCGTAACACAGTTTTAAGTATCTACATATACAAAAAAATTGTTTTTGTATTAAAATCATTTAAATAATTTTCGTTAGCTTTATCAAGAAATTACAATATGTTGGCAAATCAGTAGGGCTTTAATTTACGGCATTGCAAGTTAGGAATCAATAAAACTAGGATATATTATACATAAACATTGTGCATAATATTATTTATGTTCAAAATATCCAATATATCGACTGCGTTCTGGTTGAAGAGTATTTTTTTTTTAATTTACAGGATATGCTAACAATTAAATTATAATTGTTTAACATATCGTCACGAACTACTCGTATCATCCCCTTTCTAAAATATGCATTCTGAGGAAGTGGAGTATAAAGTTTTTTGTTTTTGTAATTCAAATAGTAGGTAATTACTGTAAGTATTAATAAAGTGATTCTTTTACATATCAACATGACAAAATATCATTATTGTTTTCATATTTCCTACAGCAAAACAATCCCATTTTATAAGAAGATATTGTTTATTCATGTTATTAATATTTAAAGAATCAACTTTGTGTGGTTTATACTAATTTAACTAACATTCTGTTTAATTGATAGAAAAATAGGTATTTCAAATGCAAATATAGGTATTACTATTCGTTGTAAAACAATAATGAAAATTCGCAAAAGGATGATTTTTGTGGATTTATTTAAAAAATTACAAAGAAATAGAGTTGTAATATTCTACTTATACATAGGCTATATATAAATTTTGTAGTGATTGAGGGCGGATTGTCTAATTTTAAGAAGAGGAAGAAGAAGTTTCATTGGAACAATAATAACAGAAATGGGCGAGTCTGTTTATAAGTCAAAAATATACATAATCTTTATCTTAACACACTAAAGCACATTTTAAAGAAAAAATGCCAATTATATTCATGTTGTAGAGGAACATACACTCGTCATTTTGTAGGAATATATTATTTTGTAGTGGAACATTCATGGGTCATGTTATATAGAGACAAATCATGTTATAATGGAAGATTCGTATGCCGAGCGCCATCTTTCCAAAAAAAACCTTTTTAGTTAAGAATTTATTTTTTTGTACATTGTTATTTCTACTTCATACCCATCTTTGTGTAATAACTTAATACTATTATTTTACAATGAAAAGTGATAAATTTGAATTTTGAGAATTTTCATTAAATTGAGTGCAAAAATATCATTTTTAAATTGTTTTATTATAAAGAATATTAACAAAATAATGACACTGATATGCAAACGTATCATTTTGAATGCTTGCAGTACTATTTGAATTATGAGAACAAAAAACTTTAAATCCCATTATTTCAGAATTCATACAGTGTTGCACTTGGGGTGCGATGTACGTATCATGCAGTAAAGAGATATATCATGTTGTAATGGAACACACACGTGTAATGTTGTAGAAAGACATATCATGTTGTATTGGAACATATTCATGTTGTAGAGAGACACATCATGTTATTAAGTTGTGTGGCATGTTTCATAGTCCGCCTAGCATATCGGCTCCGCGACGGGCGGGCCCGGCATGTAGGGCGACTGTCCAGGCCAGGCCTGCGGAGGGGCTGGTCTGCCCTGCCCAGGATAGCCCTTGGAGAGCGCCTCGGCCTGAAGAGACAACATGAGGCGGGAGGCTGCCTGCCTCTCTGCTTCGCGCTCCTCGGCTGTTTGGCGCCTGCGAAACAAAAAAAAACACTATTAATAGACCACACTCATAAGAAGAGAAGAAGAAAAGAAAAAAATAACAAGATCGTTTGATAATTTCAGGATTATTATGAGCCACTTGTTCACTCACTACTCCAGTATGGCATTATTGGGTGGGGAGGAGCATACGACGATGTAATGAATCCATTAAAGTTTACATACAGAGAACGATTATCAAAGTAATCTTTTTTTAAAAATTCAACTTTCTCAACACAAAACTCTTCACATAATTCGCAGTTCCGAAATTAGAAAATATTTACAAAAAAATCTCTATTACCTATACTAATAATTAAAGAAAATATTTATGCAAAACTTGAAACAAGCACATCCTTAAGATTTCAAAATACCAAAATACATCACCAAACAATATCAGAAAAATTATATATATTTAGGATTAAAACATTTCAATAGCATGAGATTAAACAAATAAAAAAATAAATTAAATGAACACAACAATTTTTTTTCATATATGTAGGTATACAAAATATGTCAGTATATAAAAGTGTAAGTCACTCTCCAAGCAATTCAAGAGTTAGTCTGTTTTTGGAGAGATACTAGAAAAAAAATGTAATAAAGCAGTATGTAATATTAAATCTTTAAAAAAAAAATTCACAGAAAAAATAAAGTAAGAAAATGTTGGTTAACAGAATACATTAAAAAATAACAGTGCAAAAGTATACAGTACATAGAAAAATAAAGTAAGATACAAAAGCTCGCCTGGTGATCTAGTTGTCGGTGGTTTGAGCCCCATTCTAGGACACCAGAGGGTTAGTTTAGGCTTAGTTTGAGAATAGTAAGAATATTGATGCGACACGTATTCCGTGTTCGCGTCTCTATTTAAAAAAAATGTTTTGGAATTATCAAGTTTTGTAGTACACGCAAAATCAGACAATAATCCAGAACATTGATAAACTAAATGTAGAAAAAAGAAACTACACGCAGTTTTGGTACCCCGAAACAAATCCAAATAATAAATGCCGAAAGATACGGGATTATACATACAAGTCCCGGGATTCAAGAATACTGTAATCTGGACCAGGGTTCCGAAAATCCAGGTTGGATTTTCCAGTTATAACCCTTTGAGAGTATGTTCAACATAAACTCTACTCGTTGACTTATTTTATACACAGGGATTTCTTTCTCATCTTTCAGTGTTCTGCGATTCATGAATAAGGAATCTCCTGCATTCCCTCGAGGAATTAGTGCAGCATGAGGGATTTAGTGCAGTGGCTTGCAGTACCCAATGCCAATCCCTGTGGCCCACCGGAGGTGCGGATTCATTTAGTAGATTCCAGGGAATATACAAATTTAATGAGTAGCTGTTGTATTACAAGGATTTCACTGTGTAAACAATGAAATATTTAAGGTCCTCGTTTTAAAGGATCGACATTTTCGTCTATATCTATAATTGTAATATTGTTACGAGATGGCAGAAGCAAAAAGAATTGACCGCAATCAAGGAATTCACATTTTAAAAGTAAATTGGAAATTTCTGCAAAGGTCTGGAAAAACCCAAAATATTCTGGAACCATCGCGATGCGGCTTTGTCTTTAAAAGATATCGACCGGCTTCTAACGGGACCATCTTCCAGTATCTGGTTAATCTGGTCGTGCCACGTCTTCCGCGTTCGCCCTCTCTTTCTGGCGCCGTTAACACTTGCGTTATATATCTTTCTTACCATTATTTCCTCATTCATTCGCTCGACATGCTCAAACCACCTGAGCGATCCTTTTTTTAATTATGCTAAGATCAGCTTGACATTCATTCTTAATATCTTCATTCTTTACTCTATCATAAGTATATTGGCCACACATACGTCTGAGGGATCTCATCTCCATTGCATTCAGTCTACTTTCGTTCTTCTTCTGCCAGATCAGGATCCATACATTAATGTTCCAGAATTCCATTATGTACCGCTAGCCTTGCCTCGGTAGACACAGTTCTATAAGAAATTATAGCATTTAAAGCACCGTTCACCCTATCCCGTGTTTAAATTAAAATTTAAATTAAAAATTGTTTGCGAAGTTAAGGATACGATTTTTGATGATATAATTTTCCTAATGCACTGTTCCTCATTACGAAAGGTAGAGAAATCCACGCCTTTGGGCCCTCAACCGCAAATGTCTGACCACTGAACTTAGTTTTCTAGCACTGCCTGATTGGTTCTACAAAACCCTTTACCATACAGATCGTCTGAAATTTTTCAACGAATAGTCAAAAAAAGGTTCAATTTCGCTGCTAAACATTGTTGATCTCTTTTTGTATATGTACCTACTACTTGGATTCTTGATGATATTATTTTTTAATAAATGTTTTTTCTCCTTAACCCCCTTTTCATTAATAGGGTCGAGGGCTAACCGTTTGGACAGCACTCTTCCACCGCTCTGTGTCCTGCGCTGTGTCGATCACTTGGAGACATGGGTAGTTCAAACAAGATCATCACATTATCTCTTAGGATACCGTTTCCATATTCTTCTGATCATCATAATCACCAGGTTTTTTTTAATTGTTTATGCTACAAATCTAAATACTGCGTTGTTTTCTCAAAAAATTATGTTAGCTTAACTTATAGCTTCGTTTTTTAAACGCACATACAAATCATCAATACTCAAAATAAGCTGGGTGGACAGAGTTACGAATGAGATGTAATGGTTACGACGAATAAAGAAAAATAAGATATTAAAACAATTAAAATCCGAAAAGTTCAATATCTCGGACATGTGATGAGACATACAGAGAAGTACGAGATCTTGCATCTCACAATGCAGGTAATGATTGCTGGAAGTCGGGGCCCTGGAAAAAGGAGACCATCATGGCTGAAAACCCTGAGACAGTGGTTTGGCCAGTCTACTGTAGAGCTGTTCCGAGCCACAGTAAAGTTGAACGGATAGGACACTAAAAGAAGACAAATCATCCAATATTTCGATATCTTTGAAGGAAAAAAATCTTCAATATAAAAAGAATATAAAACTATTTAGGTCATAAATAGACGATAAATATAAAATTTGGATGGGTAATAAAATAGGAGGTTAACGGCGAGATACCGGCTTTATATTCCTGTAAAGTGTTAACAGTTAACAGTGTTAACAGCCCAATAAAAGATATTTTGACAAATTTAATTGCTCGGCTAACGATTATTGAGACATTAGAGGCGACTTTGAATTGGAGGCTGGAATATTACCGTGATTGATTCATCTCGGGCCGATAAGTGACGGCTTTTTCATTCGGACAAATGGAGTTTTCATCGGCGATTTTAATTTTAAATGCGTTAAGGATGTTTTATTATCGAGTGGTGTAATCAGATCGAAAATGTGAAAGCTTAAGTCGTAGCTGCCTATCCGAGTGATTAAATTTATAGCTGAGGGGCTTTTAGTGATCTCGGAGACGATGGTATGCGAAGGCCCCATCACGCGTTCAAATCCAAGTGTCATTTCACAGATCCAAGATTACAATATGGTCGAAAAAGCCACGTGTTTCATCAAAATGCACAATTCTCTGTAAAAATGTCCGTCGCACACGCCAGTAGAAACACACTATACATACAGACTTTAACTTTCCACAGAAATATAGCGGACTCTGTAATGTTATTTAAAATCGCACACAATTTAGTTGATACTCCAGATCTCCTTCAACGTCTATCGTTCCATATCCCGCATCGTAACAGCAGACAATCACCTACTTTTCATCTTCCTCTTTGCAAGACCAACCCTAAACAAAACTCATTCATTTTACGTAAATTACAACCACGTAGAAATTTTTTACTCGACTATTCGGGACATTAAACGAAAATTAACTTCACTAGCACCCTAACTATTTGACTTAATTAATAATTTATATTTCCATATACTACTATACTTTCCTTTATCCTAATCCTGCATCCGCCCTCCCCCCCCCCCTAATCAATATATAATGAAGTTATAAATTGTCATAATGTTACACTTTGCTAATATCTTTAATAATTAATTTTAAGCGGAAAGTTTTAAGTAGAAATTAATCTCTTGTGTTTAAATTTAATATTTGCTGTTAACTTTTCCTAAAATAAGTAAATAATTACTATAATTTTACTTTTGTACAAGTTTCCCGATTTCGGTACGGTATTCCAAGCCAATACTTGTTAAATTACACACAGAAGATTTGGAACGACCGGGAAAACCTGAGAACTTCTTTAGTTCAATTTTAATTGACACTGAAAAACTGAAACAAATTAAGCGGAATTTCAGCAATTACAGATCATGAGCCATTTAGATCAGAAGAAATTATGAGTTGGTTCATATACACAGTAATCTGTTGTAATGTAAAAATATTTTATTTGCATTTTAGATTGATTTCGCAATATTTTTTTTAGTGTGAAAATTATCTTTATTGACTGTTTGTCAAGATTTGAAGTGTAGTTCTAAGATTCACATATAAAACATCATTTTTGTTGGGTAATAGCCAGTATTTAATGAGATCGAAAATATTTAATTTGCTTGTATAAAATGTAAAAAAAATATTAAGAAACCGAGATATTTAAATATTGCAATTAAAAAAAAACTACATTTTTTTATTCATTCATATTTGTCCTATTCATATTTATTCACATACTTAATTTTTAAACACAATGTGACTTGGTATGTCATCGTCCGGTCAGTCACTATATCCCAATCTTCTTATATCAAAGTAATTTTTAGTGCATAGTGGAATGTATTAGAATCTTCGAGAGAATGCGGTAACGGATGACTGACCCTGCGTGCTTATAATTCGGATGAAAATCGTATACACATAAAATAGAAAACTGTCTCATACTCTAGTCAAAAAAATATATCATATTACCAGTGGTTATATATACTGGTTCAAGGAAATGACAAAATTTCAACCATGGATGGCGTTAACGTAACTCGGGGGAAACGTGAATCGTGTTACACATATAAATATAATATAAAGAACTTCAAAACTTTTGATACATGTGGTTGCATCGTGAACGTTATATTGTGCAAAGTGATCACATAAGCCAGCCATACGATAGGTCGTAAGCCCTATAAATATCAAAAGACTTCCATATTTTTCCATTTAAAAAACCTCGTCTCTATTGAGACATCTATAGTATAATATCTTGATAGTTTTTCTTATCTGACGATCTACGGCTCTCAAGAGAATGAAAGACACGTATTCGATCGGGTTTTATCGAATAATTTTTATCATTATATCTTGATGATAATATTGTTAAGCTTTTGTTTCTTCCAACAATACAAATTTAAACATCTTCATCGATTCGTAGATCATTTTATCCAAATACAAAAAACCCGTATTTCTCTCGGGATGTTAATTGCTTGATCGATCCAAATGGACCATCACACGATTTCAGATGTGACAGATCGTTAAACCAGAGAGAATCGAACGGCTGGTCGTAAAAATTTACGAGGTGAGAAGTAATGACGAAAATATGTAAAGCCTTTGATTGCCAAATTTTATTTACATTCAAACTTTTCATCAATCTATTGTTCAATATTATATACAGAATATTATCGGATCATTCTGCTTATTTTTAAGTATACTGATATGTTTAGACCGCTGTCTTGATTATTAAAAACATTTTAATCGTATACTTTTCGTATCGTATAAGAACAAATACCAGATAACCTTATTCATTTTTTTATGTATTTACTATAGCAACGCACTCAAAAGAATATGCGCAAAAAATATGTGTGTTGTTACGATGCAAAAAATCAACACAAAATAAGTTTTACTAGTAAGTAAGTACCTAAACTTTTTCAAGCTAAAAAATATAAATTTATTTGGAATATCACATTGAGGCTTGTAATACGGGCTTGCCAGACAACTTTCCCCCGCTTTCCTCTCACCGGACAAAGCTAGGGAATGGTCTTTTGATTATGGTTGACCTATAGCGACCCGGATATTGAAGTATTGAAATATTTTGGTGGTTTACGTATATTTTTTAAATAATAAAGAAGTGAACTGACGGGACAATGAGGGCAAAATTTTGGATGGCAGCCGCGCGGCCCAATTTTGCTTCGCAGTGCTGTTTTGTTTTTACAGTGATACACTATCAACCCAGAGTATAAAATTTCTCAATAATTGCAGATGTCGGTCAATGACGTTTGCCGTCTAGGGTAGGCGACGCTTGTAATGTGCTCCTCCCACCCTACATAGCCACCGATGTCGCCCGCAGCCCCGTGACAAATATTAAATTATGGCCACGTATTATTTTTTTAAGACTCGTCATATCTTCTAAGATATTTCATTTTCTTGATTCGAACTATAGCTTTCAAAAAATTTGATAATGTGAAAAATTTGATTATTTGAAAAATTGATATTTTGATATTGATGGATGTTCTTACGATGGAATTGGTGAAGATTGCATTATATTGAGTGACCACTTAAGCCAGCTCATACGGGTTGTAAGCCCTGTGCCATCGTATAAGAGACTTCCATTCACTTTTTTAATATATAAATACCTTACAACCTGTATGAGCTGGCTTAAGTGATCACTCTATGCAACGTTCATTAATTCCATCGTAAGAACATCCACATATTATCAAATTTTGGGGTGTACAAGAGCTAGCAGCAGAAACTTGGTCAGTAGATTCCAGCCTATATTATGAGTCTAAAATGTTCAAGCAACCATATCAACCTTGCAAAAATGAAAAAAAAAATTAAGGGGTTTTTATCATTTTATTTAAGTTGAATTGAGGTAAATGATATTTTCATAATTGTTATAAGTTCTTAATGTACTGTAATGATAGTTCAACTATTCGCAAAAAACAAGTCACAAATATTGAAAAAAATGCATACTTTGAAATTGCATATCTTCATAACAATTGATATTATGTCACGGTTGCTGAAACATTTTAGACTCATAACATAGTCAGGAATCTACCGGCCAAGTTTCTGCTGCAGGCTCTGGTACACCTGTATATGTTCAACTAAAGAACCTTTCATATATTGCTATGGTCTCTGCTAGAGACATCTGTTGACTTTTTCCTCATTAATAAGTCAATATACACAGCTTTCGTAACTAGTAATGATACCTCTATGAGATCGTCTCTGAGACTTACTAATTATTGCGAAAATACAGAAGAATTCCTGTAATGAAAAAATATATATTAGTGTATAACGGAATGGTTTATTCAGGACAAATACAATCGTTGTGATAAAATTAAAAATCGTTTTAATAATTCACTGGGGCAATCTAAATAAAAGCAGACAAAATATTTTCAGATTGCGGGCATAATTTGTTTCGGAAACGTCGATCTACAGGTCGATTTTTGACTAGTGGCGCCGAACAATCGGCCACAGGCGAATCTGTCGCTAGTATATTTTTTTATTGCTAAAATATTACAATATTGAGTAGTACGAGTGGTCATGACGCTCGCCTATTGATCTGGTGGTCGGTGGTTCGAGCCGCATTCCAGTAAGCAAGTCCTGTTTTCACAGCACAAGCATTTAGCTTTGTCTATAAAAAATAGTAAGAATATTGATACCACACGTTTTTTTTAATATATTTATTTCTTTATTTAATAGATGAATACATTTTTTTTTACAATGATTGTGTCAGTTTTCACATGGTATTTCTTCTATAGGAGTAGTATTACTCGTGAGTAGAAGACAAATATTATTATATTTAAAATGTATTATTATGTAGTGCATACTATGTATATATAAGAAAAAAACTAATACCCAATAAACATAATGCAATAATGTGAGACAACATTTAAAATAAAGTAATAATAAGCATAAAACGTATGACAGTTTGCAATTATTATTTAAAATGAATATAGTAAAGAAAAAATAAAGGAAAATTATAAGCAAAGACATACAACAGTGTGCAGTAAAAATAATATTAATATTAAACCTATCTATTTATTAAAGAAATATTCCGCAGAATTATTTGACAATTACGCATTCCGTGTTTCTCTTTTTTTTTTCATACCGACTCTCCCATATAAATAGCTTAGTGTCTATGACACATCTATAATAGTTATATCTTAATTAATGCTGATGTCTTTGGGAACAAAAATTCTGTAATTCTGTTCTCGAAAATTATGAACAAATATCATCTACTCAAAAATATTGGATCATGTTTATTCTGTTAGAGAATTAAAATTGTGATATTACAGTGAATCATCAATCGATTCATAGCGTACCTGGGATTTATTCGTGAGTCAACATTGCGATCTTAAAAAATATATATTTTTGCAGGTGCTCGGGGAGCTTCAACCCAATATAATGGACGCCTAACTGTGAATTGATTAGTTCTCGAGATATCGGACCTAAGCTGAGTATTTTATTATATTTATTCTAAGGAATGCAGTCACACACAGTGAACACAGATTTTCTAAACCGCTTAAAGACAAATAATAAAGATAATTATTGAATTGGTAGATTTACTGGGATTTCCGCAAATTTCACGTTGTACTGGGACATTTACAAGAAGTGGAATGAAAAAAATTGCTCTGAGAACACAATTACAAAATTCAGTCATTGTTTTCACAGAACACACCTATGAAATATTTTTTAAATATAAACTTCTGATCTATAAAAGTACTTAAAAATTTAAAATAATGATTTTCAGGCGTATTCTAGTACATTATCTACATGTTAAATAATTCGGAAGAATATCGTATACAGGGTTTCTCATAGCTAGTACCAAAGATTTTACAGGTGGATTCTTGGTTTGAGTTAATGAGTCAAAAATTTTCAAGCAACCATGACCTTGATCAATAGTTATTAAGATATGCAATATCAAAGTTTGCATTTTTTTAAAATATTTCTGACCTATTTTTTGCAAAAAGTTGAACTATCAAAAAATTCATTCACCTTAATATAAGTCGAATAAAATGATAAAAAACCTTGCAAAAAATGAAAATATAATTTTTTACAAGCTTTTTAACATTTTATTTGAGTTGTATTGAAGCGAATGAATTTTTCAGAATCGATATAAGTTACTTTACCTAATGATAATTCGACTTTTTGCAAAAAATAAGTCAGAAATATTTTTTTTTAAATGCAAACTATGATATTGCATATCTCAATAACTATTGATCAGGGTTACGGTTGCTTGAACATTTTCGACTCATTATCAAAGCAGGAATCTACCTGTAAAGTTTTTTCTTCTAGTTATGAGACACCCTCTTTACATTAAAAAGAATACAGCTTTATATTCCACTTTCAAAATATCGAGGTATCATTATCAGCTGCGAAATCTGTGTTATACGGAATATTTTGGGAATATCAGAATATTAGGGGGCTCACAAAAAACATATTCAAAATATTCTGAAAAAAATGTAACTTATAGAAAAAAATCTTAAAACGTGTTTGAAAATCCGTTCCTAAGTGTTTAGTATTTATCCCGACTTCACTAATCGTTAATAAGTCAGGGGTAGCACTTAATGCGCGCCGAGTAAGGGGGCAATCAGGCTTTACAGGGGGCGGGAGGCTCTGGCGGTGGTTGCAGCCGGCCCGGGACATCAACTATGCAGCGGGGGCGGATATTTCAATTCACATTAAATGGACGAGCTGCGATAACCTGCCATCTGTTTGGTGACAATTCCGCTAAAATGCAATCAAAAGCGATATTCGTGCAAAATCGTGTCGTCAAGGGTTGGGTCAAATGTGAGTTGGTTCAAGTGATGTCACAATAAAATAGTGTAGGTATTCGTGTAGTTCTTTCAGGTGCCTGAATACCTACAATAATAAACGACTGTGTCAGTTAAAAAAACATGAGACAGTTAAAATAATAATACAGTTAAAAGTTACAATAATAATAGTTAAAAGGTAATAATAATAATACAGAAAAACATGAGACAGATAAAATAATAATACAGTTAAAGGTACAAATAATAATTGTTAAAGGTAAAATAATAATACAGAAAAATTTAGTGTCCATTTCCATTTCGTTGAGATGTAAACAATTGTATCAGCTTTGTCCTATACACAGTTATACTATCAGCAAAAATGTCAGCCGCCTCTGCAAGTTCATTCCCTAATGAGTGTAAAATGTGATGCTGAATTCTAATTCTCTTCATCGCTTTGGGAGTCTTTCTGATGGACGCTGTGTGGATGGTACGCAACGCAAGGAATTCTTGCTGTACTCATTCTCTGTACTTGTTTGTACATAATTACAATACATAAAATGCATAGAAATAAAACAGAGGAAAATGACATAAAAAAAGTAACCCATAAAAATCAAATTTTTACAATACTCCCTTTCTCATTTTCGGATTTCGTGTCTACCATATGCGTCGGAATCTCCATACAACTTGTATGAAAAAACCATAAAAAAATTTGAAAAATCCAAAAACATACTATAATTTATTTTTTTTAACGAAAATTTGACAGATCTTCTTGATCGTTGCCACGAGTCTGCCTGCAAAGTTTCAGATCGATTGGATCACGGGAAAAGGGTTAAAAATTGATCCAAAGTTTTTTCGTCAAGCAAGCAAGCAGACGCCACGAGTAAAAAGAAAGGAAGTAATAAAAAGAGCCCAAAATAATAGAAGTGTAAATAAAAAAATCAAAGAAATACAATAAAGTAGGTACATATAATGATAAAAAGAAATAATAATAATAATACTTAAAAAGTAATTCTATAAAATAAAAGACGAAATCCCGAACGAACTATGTATTTTGTTTTTCAATAAAAACATATCTTAAGGCGGGGGGACAGTGAACGGTTTTGTTCGAGCGGCCGCGCCAATTCGCAACGGTCTATACGACCGGTGCGGAGCAGCACGGTCCTGCTTGGTAGTTGAAAAAAAATGTCAACCTGGAGACGATTGAGTAGGACCGATATGGAAGCTTTTGCTCCTAGAACGGTCCTGGGTAAGCGGTGGGTACCATTCACTGTACGTGTTTGTACCAATATGATCGACGCAGTTACCTTACGCAGTTACGCAGTTATCTGACCACGTCTTGAACCTCGTAGGCCTCCAGGATCGCGGTAGTGCGGTAGTTTATTAATTAACCAAAATCACTTGTCACTAATAAAACTGGAGATCTATTTTATGATTTGCATCAAATATCGCACTAGTCGCTCGAGAATCTTCCACTTGTATCTATAAATTTTGACTCACGTCGATATTATTACCCTGATCACGGTTCTGTCGCCTGTTAAATAGAGAATGCCATTTCGCAAACCTTCGAGTATGATCGAGAAGTTTATAATTTATTCCCGTATATTCCAGACACTACCAGCATTTTCTAATTCACGTTCCAATTTGCAGAGTGATGCTACATGCTCGAGTACGTGTAATGCTTTCCGTTTCTACATGCTCGTGACAGTATTTTATGTCATCATCATCATCATCATCCCGTTGTTAAAGTCTGTTGAACATTGAGTGACTTATAATTATTATAATGGCAAGCTAGACGTCCTGCATTGAATATTAATAACGTTTCAATTTGCACTTTAAGTCAAAATAGTTTATAAGGATTTGCACGTAGAAAAATATTATCCAGTCATTGTAATAATTTATAAGCTAATTTATATTAGGTACACGTGGAAATTTTATGAAAGTCATTAAGGACTTTATGAAAAGGATATCTTAAAAGACCACTTTTGCCTGAGATATTCACGCTTAGTTGTAAAGCTTTATTTTCAATTCACACCCCATAAAATTAAACAGCAAGATGATATTAAATAATGTATAAATATTCTGATGTATTGTGCGGTGTATAATCATTTTTTAATAATAGAAGTTCACTGAAATATCAATTATTTGGAAACAAAATAAACATAAGTTATCGTTACTTATTACTTAGTAATATTTTTATTGTAACGGAAGTTGCCCACGTAGCATGTAGCGGAACATGTAACAAAAATACGATAACGGAATTAACGACGCCGTACTGAATTCTTGTCAGCTGTCAGATCAGACGGACAGACAACAAAATTATTATAATTGGAATTGTGATAATAAACTCTTTTCTTATTATTCAACTCGGTCGTTGTCACCTCAAAGTATTTATTTTGAGTGATAACATAATTTATGAATTTCTCGTGATTATCTTGATGCCGCTTCCACATAATTCGGATTACACAACATTTCCTCGTCAATTAATCTCCCACACGTGGTTTGTTAAGCTGTGTATGAAGTTCGCTGATTAGATTTAAACGGCTTAGCGGATAAGGGATGCTTAACGCCCCCTTGTAGCGAACGCACACTTAAAGTCAGTCAACCTGTTAAGAAGATACCGAAGTACAAAGTACTTTTATTAATATGTGTGTATAATGTGTAATATTTGTGTATAATATTTGTATGTATGTATTATTATTGATTGATACGGCAGTTATTTTGTAGTGCAACATGATTATTTTATTTAAACCTAAGTTATATTTATCACTACATTAGTTACAAGACAAGAATTGAACAAGGCCCTGAGAAAGATTGAAAATGTTTTGGCAACTGACTACAATATGAAAATAAACAAAGACAAAACAAAGTGCGTGCTGGTCTACAAATGTTATCATTATCAAACAAGCGAAGGGATTCACATATTTCGGCAGCACGATTTCCCAAATGACCGCTCAAAAGCACATATTATAAGCAGAAACCAACAAACAAGAGTCGCCCTATTGATATAAAGGTTAGGAAGAATTCGGTTAAAACTCTTGTCCGGAGTGTTCCGTTGTATGGCAACGAAACATGGGCTATCGGCCAGAGCATGTCCGGAACTAGCGCCCTTCGAGATGTGGTGCTACAGGCGCATGGCGAGGGTCCATTGGTCATAATCTATTCGAAATGACGAGGTGTTCAGAATCCTGAACAGAATCGCCCAACAATGAGCAAATTAGATAGGCAACCAGGCCTGCTTTTTACCATCGTCGAGGGAAATGTTGAAGGTAAAAATCGTAGAGGCCGCCCGAGATTAAGCTACGTAGACCAGATTATTGGAGATGTGCTGTAGCACCTACCGAGAAATGAAGAGGCTGGCGGGTGACAGAGAGGAGTGGAGAAAGCGAGTGCTTGTTGCAGACCAATTCTAGGATTGTGACCCAAAAAAGAAAAATTAATACCTAACCAAAATACATAATTTCGTCAACCTATATATTCGAGTCGAGCAATGAGTCGCGTAGTGGGCAAGATTTTCCTTATGATTTCAACGGTTTCCAAAAGAGAGGTAGAGAGAAAAGATAGTTTAATATATATATATATATATATATATATTAGGTCCTTACATATGAAATTGATGTTTTGCCGTACTGGCAAATTTGATCTCAAATATCTTCTCTTTGGTTAGGAATTCCAAATCCAAATTTATACAGCTATTTACTCATGTATTTGTGTTTTGAAAATTACAATTCATTTGTTTTTTCCTCAATTGTTTTTTTCTTTGCGTCACTCAGTTTACAAAATGAAAAACTTGAAATATCGCGTTATTTACGAGTACGAGTTCCACCGTGGCACCAGTGCTGCAGAAACGGCTCGAAGGATTAATGATGTGTATGGCGACGGTGCCGTAAAAGAAAACACAGTGCGTTTTTGGTTCCAACGTTTTCGTTCTGAAAATTTCGACCTGCAGGACAAGTCCCGTGGACGGCCGGAGACCAAAGTTGATAATGAAGAATTGAAGGCTATTGTGGAAGCGGATCCATCGCAAACCACATCCGAGTTAGCTGCAGGCTGCGGTGTTAGTGATAAAACTGTTTTAATCCACTTGAAGCAAATTGGTATGGTAAAAGGCTTGAAAGGTGGGTATCTCACGAATTGAGTGAAGCAAATCAACAAACGCGAGTTACTTGTGAGCGTTTGGTGGACTAGTGCTGGTGTCGTTCACTACAGCTTTCTTAAATCTGGCCAGACGATTACGGCAGATGTCTATTGTCAGCAACTGCAAACCATGATGGAAAAGCTAGCTGCTAAACAACCGAGGCTGGTTAATCGCTCTAGGCCAATGCTGCTTCATGATAACGCTAGAACACACACTGCACAACAGACGGCTACCAAATTAGAGGAGCTTCAATTGGAATGTCTAAGACATCCACCGTACTCTCCGGACCTTGCCCCAACAGATTACTATTTTTTTCGAAATTTGGATAACTTCTTGCAAAGGAAAAAATTCAACTCCGATGGGACAGTCCAAACCGCCTTCAAAGATTTTATTGATTCCCGTCCGAATGGTTTTTTTAGTAAAGGGATCGATGAACTACCTATGAGATGGCAAAAGTGCATAGATAGCAATGGTACATACTTTGATTAAATAAATATATTATAATAAAAAAAATCGGCTTTATGTTCCTCCCATACTAAACGCCCATTTCATATGTAAGGACCTAATAT